>SJXQ01012323.1:30311-124871 GCA_006408695.1 Aepyceros melampus
TCTCTTTGGATTATCCCCGTGCATCAGTCCCAAGCATCCTGCATCCTGCATCAAACCTAGACTGGCGATTCGTTTCACTCATGATATCATGCATGTTACATTGCCACTCTGCCAACTCATCCCACCCTCTCCCTACTCATCCCACCCTCTCCCTTTCCCACAGAGTCCAAAAGGCCGTTCTATACATCTGTGTCTCTTTTGCTGTCTTGCGTACAGGTTTATCATTACCATCATTCTAAATTCCATATATATGTGTAACTATACTGTATTGGTGTTTTTCTTTCTGGCTTACTTCACTCTGTATAATCGGCTCCAGTGTCATCCACCTCATTAGATATCTTTTAGAAGTAACTGGCTTGACCATTTCCTGTACATGAGACTCTCAAGAATCTTCTTCAGCACCACAAATGGCTACTGGATAAACTATAGCTTTGAATATATGAACTTTGCTTAGCAAAGTGATATCTCTGCTTTTGAATATGTTGTCTAGTTTTGCCATTGATTTCCTTCCAAGGAGCAAGCTTCTATTAATTTCATTGCTGCAGTCATCACCTACAGTGATTGTGGAGCCCCCCAAAATAAAGTCTGTCACTGTTTCCACTTTTCCCCCATCTAGTTGCCATAAAGTAATGAGGATTGTATCCACAAGTATTTAAATTTGAATTTCATATAATTTTCAATTGTTAAATTATTTGTTTTGGTTACCTTCTAATAACTGAAAAATTAACAACTACTTTTAGCTCATACTACAAAAACAAGTGGTATGTTATATTTCCCAGATTACATGTTGTTGTGTTGTAAGACCCAGATTCACCCACAACTAGTCTCTAACATCAGTAAGCTTCTACATACCTTTAATCCTTATCCATCAGAAGGCAGACAGAATGAAAACCTCAATCAGAGAAAACTAACCAATCTGATCATGTGGATTGAAACTTTGTCTAACTCAGTGAAACTATGAACCATGCCATGTATGGCCAACCAAGATAGATGTGTCGTGGTGGAGAGTTCTGACAAAACATTCTCCATTAGAGAGGGGAATGGCAATCTGCTTCAATATTCTTGCCTTGGGAACCCCATGAACAGTATGAAAAGGCGCGCACACACACACACACACACACACACACACACAAAAGACACTGAAAAATGAACTGCCAAGCCAGTAGATGCCCAATATACTACTGGAGAAAGTGGAGAAATATCTCAGGAAAGAATGAAGAGGCTGAACTGAAGCAAAACAGCACTCAGTTATGGATGTGACTAGTGATGCAATAAAGTCCAAAGCTGTAAAGAACAATATTGCACAGGATCATAGAAAGTTAGATCCATGAATAAAGGCAAATTGGAAGTGATCAAACAGGAGATGGCAAGAGTGAACCTTAACATTTTAGGACTCAATGACTTAAAATGAAATGACTTGCCTTGGGAACCCCATGAACAGTATGAAAAGGCACGCACACACACACACACACACACACACACAAAAAAAAAAAGACACTGAAAGATGAACTGCCAAGCCAGTAGATGCCCAATATACTACTGGAGAAAGTGGAGAAATATCTCAGGAAAGAATGAAGAGGCTGAACTGAAGCAAAACAGCACTCAGTTATGGATGTGACTAGTGATGCAATAAAGTCCAAAGCTGTAAAGAACAATATTGCACAGGATCATAGAAAGTTAGATCCATGAATAAAGGCAAATTGGAAGTGATCAAACAGGAGATGGCAAGAGTGAACATTAACATTTTAGGACTCAATGACTTAAAATGAAATGGAATGGGTGAATTTAATTCAGATGACAATTACATATACTACTGTGGGGAAGAATCCCTTAGAAGAAATGGAGCAGCCCTCATAGTCAACAAAACTGTCTGAAATGCAGTAACTGGTACAATCTCAAAAATGACAGAATGATCTCTGTTCATTTCCAAGGCAAATCACTCAATATCACAGCAATCCAAGTCTGTGCTGCAGCCACTAATGTGAAAAGGTGAAGTTTAATGGTTCTACGAAGCCCTACAAAACCTTTTAGAACTAACACACACACACACACACACACACACACACACACACCACACACACACAAATGTCCTTTTCATCATAGAGGACTGGAATGTAAAAATAGGAAGTCAAGAAATAGCTGGAGTAGCAGGCAAGTTTGGCCTTGGAATACAAAATGAAGCAGGGCAAAGGCTAACAGAGTTTTGCCAAGATAACACTCTGGTCATAACAAACAACATTTTGCAACAACACAAGAGAAGACTCTACACAGGGACATCATTAGATCATCAATACCAAAATCAGACTGATCACATTATTTGAGCCAGTGATGGAAAAGCTCTATACAGTCAGCAAAAACAGTCCAAGACTGGAAGTTGACTGTGGCTCAGATCATGAACTCCATATTGCCAAATTCAGACTTAAATTGAAGAAAGTAGGGAAGACCACTGGACCATTTAGGTATAATATAAATCAAATCCCTTATTATTATACAGTGAGAAATAGATTCAAGGGATTAGATCTGATAGAGTGCCTGAAGAACTATGGATGGATGTTCGTGACACTATACAGGAGGCAGGGATCAAGGCCATTCCCAAGAAAAAGAAATGCAAAAAAAATAAAAATGATTGTCTGAGGAGGGCTTATAGATTGCTGAGAAAAGAAGAAAAGTGAAAGACAAGGGAGAAAATGGAAGATATATCCATCTGAATGAAGAGTTCCAATAAATAGCAAAGAGAGATAAGAGAGCCTTCCTCAGTGATCAATGCAAAGAAATAGAGGGGAAAAAATAAAATGGGAATTACTAGAAACCTCAAGAAAATTAGTGATACCAGGGGAACATTTCATGCAAAGATGAGTGCAATAAAGAACAGAAATGGTATGGACCTAATAGAAGCAGAAAATATTCAGAAGAGGTAGCAACAATATACAGAAGAACTATAGAAAAAAGATCTAAAGGACCCAGATAACCATGATGGTGTGATCACTCACCTAGAGCCAGACATCCTGGAGTGCAAAATCAAGTGGGTGTTAGGAAGCATCATTAGAAATAAATCTAGTGGTGGCAATAGAATTCCTCCTAAGCTCTTTCAAATCCTAAGAGATGATGCCGTGAAAGTGCTGCAATCAATATGTCAGCAAATCTGGAAAACTCAGCAGTGGCCACAGGACTGGAAAAGGTCAGTTTTCATTCCAATCCCAAAGAAAGGAAATGTAAAAAAGTGTGCAAACTATCACATGCTAGCAAAGTAATGCTTAAAATTTTCCAAGCTAGGCTTCAACAGTGTGTGAACTGTGAACTTCCAGATGTTCGAGCTGAATTTAGAAAAGACAGAGGAACCAGAGATCAAATTGCCAACATCCTCTGGATCATAGAAACAGCAGAGAGTTTCATAAAAACATCTACTTCTGCTTCATTAGGTTAGTTTAGGTTTAGTTGATCAGTCTTGTCTGACTCTTGCAACCCCAGGAACTATTTGCTCTCTGCTCATAAGATTCTCCAAAGCGAGAATACTGGAGTAGTTTTCCAATTCTTTCTCCAGGGGATCTTCCCAACCCAAGGATTGAACCTGGGTCTCCTTCATTGCCAGCAGACTCTTTACCAACTGAGCCACCAAGAAAGCCCCTAGGCTAAATCCTTTGACGGTGAGGATCACAACAAACTGGAAAATTGTTAAAGAGCTGGGAATATCAGATCACCTGACCTGCCTTTTTAGAAATCTGCATGCAGCTCAAGAAGCAAATAGTTAGAACAAGACATGAAACAGCAGACTGGTTCCAAATTGGACAAGGAGTACATCAAGGCTGTATGTTGTCACACTGCTTATTTAACTGCATATTGACCTGCACTTAAATGATGCAGTACTGGATGCCAAGCTGGATGAAGCACAACCTGACATCAATTGTCACCTGGAAAATTGTCAATAACTTCAGATATGCAGATGACACCACCCTTATGGCAGTAACTGAAGAGGAACTAAAGAGCTTCTCAATGAAAGTGAAAGGGATGACTGAAAAAGCTGGTTTAAAACTCAACATTCAGAAAACTAAGATCATGGCATCTGATCCCATTGCTTCATGGCAAATAGATGGAGAAACAATGGAAACAGTGACAGACTATTTTCTTGGGCTCCAAAATCACTGCAGACTGTGACTGCAACTTTGAAGTTAAAAGACACTTGCTCCTTCTAAAAAAAGTTATAAACAACCTAGACAGCATATTAAAAAGCAGAGACTTTACTTTGCTGACAAAGGTCCATATAGTCAAAGCTGTGGTTTTTCCAGCAGTCATGTATGAATTTGAGTGTTGGACCATAAAGAAAGCTGAACAAAAAATATTGATACTTTTGAACTATGGGTCTGGAGAAGATTCTTGAGAGCCCCTTGGGCTGCAAAGAAATCAAACAATCAATCATAAAGGAAATCAGTCCTGAATATTCATTGGAAGGGCTGATGCTGAAGCTGAAACTCCAGTATTTTGGCCACTTGATACAAAAAACTGACTCAATGGAAAAGACCTTGGTGCTGGGAAAGATTGAAGGAAAGAGAAGAAGGAGACAACAGAGGATGAGATGGTTGGATGGCATCACTGACTCGATGGACATGAGTTTGAGCAAGCTGCTGGAGTTGGTGATGGACAGGGAAGCCTGGCACACTGCAGTCCATAGAGTCGCAAAATGTCAGACATGACTGACTGAAGTGAGCTAATGCTGTATTTCACCCCTACAGTTGAAGTTTACAAGCCCTTGATATAAGTGACTACATTTTGGAAGAATGAAAAAAAAAAAAAAAATGGCTGGATGACTGTGATGTGACCTGAGAACCTCCATGTTTGTTTTTCATGCTGGAATTTTGCTGAACATTCCATTTGAAATCATAATTGAGTTACATAACAGAATATTACTAAAAACTAGACTTTATGTGGTCAAGAAAAATATAATTATCCCTAGTAATGAATGAGATGCATCCAATAACCCATTTGAATATAAAAAATAATTTTACCTTTCCATTCAAATTATTGGTAAGCAACTTATGTAAACTTGTATTAACGTTCTTCATTCTCCTGTAAAAACTCCTGCCCATTTTCCACTGATGGGACACTATTCTGGTTTCTTCTTGCATCTGTGATCCCCAAATTACAATACTAAGACCCCCTAATGCATTGTCCTTTTGCTTCTTTACAGTTCATGTTTCTGTCAGTTGACATTTTTGGTATCAGAAGTGGGATCTGAAGTGGTCTTCTGCCCATCTCCAAAGCTGCCATGAATTTGAATTGGTAAGCAACTTATGTAAACTTGTATTAACGTTCTTCATTCTCCTGTAAAAACTCCTGCCCATTTTCCACTGATGGGACACTATTCTGGTTTCTTCTTGCATCTGTGATCCCCAAATTACAATACTAAGACCCCCTAATGCATTGTCCTTTTGCTTCTTTACAGTTCATGTTTCTGTCAGTTGACATTTTTGGTATCAGAAGTGGGATCTGAAGTGGTCTTCTGCCCATCTCCAAAGCTGCCATGAATTTGATCAAGGTACTTGTGTGAGCCCTCTGTGCTCTGTCACCTCCCTGGTGATGCAAGATTTGGATGATAAGTCCTCTCAGTCTTGAACCCTCCTCTTTGATTGAGGTTCAGACCTTTAGTTTAGATGTCCTTTTTAAACTAATTGGTTAAGGGTTTATTTCCTTTCTCTGAGTTCACTATAATGGTTCATTTACAGCCTAATACTCTTATAGGGGAGGATTTTTCCCCATATGGGACTCCTGCAGGGTACATGTAAAAAAAGCTGAGGGTTTCCTGTTGTGCTTGTTTAGGTGAGCAAACGAATGGCAATACATACCATAGATGACATAAAATTGACCTAGTCACAATGGGGAACTTTTGAAACTGAAAAGTTGACCATTTCTGATCCTGTTAGAGGCTAATTGGTCTAAAACTAAACAAACAGAGTGGTAAACCTATTTAAATTCACAAGCTGAATCCTCCCAAGGAGATCATGAAACACAAAGGTTTAAAAACCTAAACTTGCTTCACTTCAGGACACTGTGTCCAAGTTCACTGCTGCAAACAAAGACCTCTACTTTCAACTAAAAACTCAAAAAAAAATCAAGAGCCCTCTTTCTCTGCTCATTCTCCTTTGACTCCTGCTTACCTAAGACTCACTGTGTTGCCATTCTATTTTTGTGATTCCTCTAATCCTTCTCTGTAATCTCCCCACTAGTAGCCCTCCTATAAAAATTTTTTCCCTTTGTCACTGTTTTTGCAAACTTTGGCACCCATAACCTAAAATCTGGAGCCTTAGCTCCTTGCAGAATTATGGGCCAGAGCTGAGTATTTTTCCAAGATCACTGAGGACTCCCTCTTCTTTGTAGAAGAATATAATTTTGTGATATAAACATGTGATCTAAGTCATCTCTGATTTGCATCAAATAACCTGTGTCTTAGGTGGAGATGACCAATCCAGACAGAGGCATACTACTGTGGGCTGGCACCACCCTTTATATGATTTCCATACAAGGGGCATGGATGCAGAATTACTAGCTTCCAAGGCAACTTGAATCCTTCAAGAAGCAATTCCTCAGGCTTTTCCCCATTCTATTGATAGGAAACATCTAGTCTACTAACAAAGATCTGATGGAACTCTTCATGATTCACATCCATGCCATAACTGAATTGTCTGTATAGACTAATCTTACCCTCTGATTCAAATGGCTTGGATAAGTCTATTAACTTCCTCCTTTTAGCCTATTAAAAAAAAAAAAAAAAAAAAAACACCTAAAGATCTGATGGAACTCTTCATGATTCACATCCATGCCATAACTGAATTGTCTGTATAGACTAATCTTACCCTCTGATTCAAATGGCTTGGATAAGTCTATTAACTTCCTCCTTTTAGCCTATTAAAAAAAAAAAAAAAAAAAAAACACCTCTGCCCAGGACATTATTGTGGTTTCCTCTGGAATCTAGGATCCCTGAATTACAGTCCCAAGATTTCAAATAAGTTTGTATATTTTTTGAGGGAGAGGGGCGTTTTATAGTTTGTGGTCATTTTGATTGCCAAAGGTTTAATTGTTGGTTTTGTTTGTTTTTTTAAACTGGTGCCTTATTTTGTTTTTTTTCTTCAAACTGAAGATGAACACATTTTCTATAATCCAAAAAACAAGTTAGAATTTTTTTAAAAAGTTTTAATTGGAGGCTAATTAGTTTACAATATAGTGGTGGGTTTTGCCATACATTCACATGAATCAGCTAGGATTTAAACTAACTAAACACATTCAATGGTTTGCTCAGAACTTCTTNAATTTAATTAATTTTTCTTTTTTTAGTTTGTTTTGCTTTACTAACTAGGGTGATAAGTAGTGCGCCTCTAGGAAATGTACTTGTATGTTCCACTGTTTGGACAAAGCTTCCCTCTCTGTGAGGTGGGTCTGATTTAGAGATTGCAGTCTGATGTAACAGAAATGTGTTCCATAAGAATTTTGCTATATGCTAGGGAATTTCTAGAAGATGTAAGATCATTTAGTATCTATATTTTGATGCCAACCTTAAACATAGAAAAGCAAGGTTTAGCATCCAAATAATGTGAAATAACCTCTGACTACTAAGTTTATGTTCCCATTTGAAAACTGTTTAGTATTTATGCTTTAAAAATTTTTGTACAATTTACTCTCTGCTGACACATAGTAAGCCTCTTGTAAATATTTCTTAATTGAACAAATGAATAGAGTTATATAATCTGGGACAGCAGCTAGAGAACTGATTAAGACAGGTCTGGGTTTAATGTAATAGCAGGGAGAGGTGGTAGGGTAGAAGACAGGTTGGAAAGGCGAAAAGCAGCAACAGGGTCAGCAAAGTGAGGCTGAGGGGTGTCGGGTGGGGCAGGGGTTTAGGGCTATGCTTTCCAGCTTCTAACACCTATGGGGGAGACATGTTTGTTTTGTTTTCCAATCTGCCAGGACCAATGCTTTTATAAAATTCAATATCAATAAATTACTAGAAAAAAAGATCCTGTCATATAAAGATTTCTAAGTGCCTACTTTCTTTTTCTGTACACATCTCATCCTGGACCAGTAAAAAGCAGTTCAGTGACTGACAACAGGCTGTAAAACACACTGAGTAGAACTAGGTTAGGAAATGATCAAAGATTAAACTGGAAAGAGGTTGGAGCTGGATTGTCAAGAATCTCGTACATTATGAAAGGATTCTAAATTTTTCATCATTAAAATTGGTATAAATGATCTTCCTGTATTTGTAGATTAACTTGCTTAAAACCTTTGTGCTGAATGTATGGTTTGATAAAGCATATATTTTAAAAACATGATTTGACACAGTGAATATTGATTAGTGTCCTGTGAGTGCTTGGAACTTTTTGTTTTTTAATTTTGGGTTTACCTTTGGTTGTGACAGTTCAGTTTTGGTTGGGTAAAGGAACACTGTAATGTCACCCAGGTTTTCCCTCTCCCCTCTCCACATTGAATCTGTTACCACCTAGGTTGGTTAGATTTTACGACAGATTTCTCAGGAGACCAGAACTGACCTGTGAGCCACATTGAATCTGTTACCACCTAGGTTGGTTAGATTTTACGACAGATTTCTCAGGAGACCAGAACTGACCTGTGAGCCCTCCTGCCTTTCACTATCCTGCTCTTATAATGTCTTTACAGTCACCAGGTTTCAAGATGCTACGCGTGTCCAGAACCAAACTGGGCAGGCTGAGCCCCAGCCTCTCCAGAGGGCTTCACCACAAGGCGGTGATGGCCTTGAGGCGGGAGGATGTGAATGCCTGGGAAAGGCGGGCTCCTCTGGCTCCCCGGCACGTCAAAGGGATCACCAACCTGGGATACAAGGTCTTAATACAGCCTTCCAATCGGCGAGCCATTCACGATAAGGTAATATTTCCAATTTGTAAACATATGTGAAAGTGAAATGACTCTATGGATGAAAATTACAGAGCATCTGAGTGAAGCTAAAATGTTAGCTGTGCTGTGCTTAGTCACTCAGTTGTGTCCAACTCTGCAACCCATCAGGCTCCTCTGTCCATGGGGATTCTCCAGGCAAGAATACTGGAGTGGGTTGCCCGTGCCCTCCTCCAGGGGATCTTCCCAACACACGGGTCAAACCCAGGTCTCCCGCATTGCAGGCGGATTCTTTACCATCTGAGCCACCAGGGAAGCTCAAAACATTTGCTGGTGGCACGTAAGGACCACACAGCAGTATTTTTACTTCGGTTGTAGTGAGATTATATAGTTAGGAGACTTCTAGTTAGAATACTTTCTTGAGCCCAGAATTTAGCCAATAAGTATTGTTTTCACTCATTCTATGCTTTCTCCAGTTTAGGGATGACTGCTTCCCATCATTCTTTCATGTGTGACCCTGGTTTTAGGACTGGGAAGACCAATGTCTCCAAGAAATGCTTTACTATGTAGAGTTTGTTCATGAGTCCTAACCTTGTCAGTCACCTCACAGTCATCATTCTCTTCATTCTTCACCATAATCTTATGACACAGATTTAACTTTTATTTTTGCTTTAGAGACACGCACGTGGTTTTTCTTCTGTGAGCCATTTGAAAATATGTTGCAGACAATGACACTTTCTCTCTAAATGCTTCAGTGTGTATTTCCTAGGAGTAAATCATCTTCTTACATAACCATAACTGTCGTTTCCTTTTCACACCGAAGAAATTAATAATTCCACAAGATCATCACACATACCCATTTCAAATTCCCCATTGTCCCTAATGTCTTTTATGGTTTTTATTTTAAGCAAGGTTTAAATAAGGTTCATTGAATTTATTATTATGTATCTTTAGTTCTTTTAATCTAGAACAGTACTAGGTTTATTGTTAACTAGGCTTATTGTGGTGATTGTTTTGCAATGTATACACCTGAAACTAATTTTGGTATACACCTGAGATGAATATAATGTTCAGTTCAGTTCAGTTCAGTTATATCCGACTCTTTGCGACCCCGTGGAATGCAGCACGCTAGGCTTCCCTGTCCATCACCAACTCAAATTCATGTCCATTGAGTCGGTGATGCCACCCAACCATCTCATCTTCTGTCCTCAGTAAGAGGATACTGAATGGAGTTTAATATTTCTTAGAAGAATTTTTTTTTTTTTTTTGCCTTTAGACTGCATCTCACAAAGAATATTCAGAGTGCTGTGTTCAAAACATATCTGAACTAGTTTTTCTATGTGGTTGCATGTCAATTTGATCCAGTTGGATTTATTTATTTCTATTAAATTTTAACTTTTGCTTTTAAATGCTTTTTGATTTAGTTTTATTTTTTAAATAAGTTAAAAAGTTATAAGTTTTAAAGATGATGTTGCTGTTTTTCAGCCGTTAAATAGTATCTGACTTTTTGGGCCCCATGGACTGTAGCCCTCTAGCTCCTCTGTCTATGGGATTTTCCAGGCAAGAATACTAGATTGGGTTGCCATTTCCCTCTCCAGGGGATCTTCCCCACCCAGGGATTGAACTCGCATCTCCTCCATTGCAGGTGAATTCTTTAGTGCTGAGCCACCTAGTGAAAGTGAAAGTTGCTCAGTTGTGTCCTACTCTTTGCGACCCCATGGGCTATACAGTCCATGGAATTCTCTAGGCCAGAGTACTAGAGTGGGTAGCCTTTCCCTTCTCCAGGGGATCCTCCCAACCCAGGGATCGAATCTAGGTCTTCTGCATTGCAGGGGGTTTCTTTAGCAGCTGAGCCACAAGGGAAGCCATATAAAGATGGCTTTAAAGATTAAAACCATATAAAAAGATGCAACACAGAGAAGTCTTGCTCTTATCTTAATCCCCTACATCCCATTCCCATCTACCTTGTAGGCTACTATTTTCATTAGTTTCTGATCTATCATTCCTGTTTCTTCTTACAAAAATGTGTGTTATGTGTTTTCTTATTTTCCTTTTAATCTTATGCAGAACTTTGTATACTGTATATACTCTTTCACACCTTGCTTTTTTCTTTGGCATATCCCATGATGCTGGGAAAGATTGAAGGCAGGAGGAGAAGGGGATGACAGAGGATGAGGTGGTTTGATGGCATCACCGACTCGATGGATGGAGTTTGAGCAAACTCTGGGAGATGGTGATGGACAGTGGAACCTGGTGTGCTGCAGTCCATGGGGTCACAGAGAATTGGACATGACTGAGTGACTGAACTGAACTGAACTGAAGGCATATCCTGGAAATCTATCCATGTCAGTTCATAGAAATCAGCTTCATTCTATTCAATGTCTGTGTAGTAATTACTCTGTTATTATTGCTCTCTGATTTATCATGATGTATTTAACCAGTCTACTATAAATGGGCAGACAGTTTTCAGAGAAACGAGACATGAACGTGTTAATTACTTTTACTGTCTTTCCTCTAGATTTGTGCTTTTCTTCTGGTAGATTCCTAACTGGATTTATCTTCATTTTATTTAACTGCCACCTCTGATGCCTTAAAAATTCTGCCTGGATCATGCTGCTGCTAAGTCACTTCAGTCGTGTCTGACTCTGCGACCCCATAGACGGCAGCCCACCAGGCTCCCTCATCCCTGGGATTATGCTACCCCTTTATTTAAAAATCTGAAATAATTCTTTGTTGCCTCTATGTACTAGTTATGAAATCTCAGTTTAATGTGTAAGACTCGGGCTTCCCATTGCTAAAATGGGGATAATAATAGCATCTACCTCAGGGGAGTTTTGAGAATTAAATAATTCATCCAAAGAGCTTAGCAAAGCATACAGTAATTTATTAATAAATAGCAATGATTATAATTTTTATTTAATAAAGCTCATATTCTCAATGATAATATTCAGTCTACTTTTCTAAATTGATTCATTTATTATGCCCTAAACATCTCCTTACTTTCCCATCTCCATATTTGTATGTGTTTCTTCAATGCCTCTTAATGGTGTTACCACCTTGTATTCCCTATCTCTGTTCCTCCAAATCCTACTCAGCCTTTTAGATTAATTTAAATTTCTATATTTCCATGATCATCTCTCCTGGGAGTTATCTCAATATCTGTTAAATTAATATATCATTTAGATGATTAATAACCATACTAATCATCATTAAGTAATGATTATTCACATTAAGTAAGAATAATCATACTATTCTTTAGAATTCAACCTAGTACATTGTGCCTCTGATTCTTTCTACAGTATTTTGTGAGCTCCTTTACAGGAGGAACCTTGTCTGTCTTTCTTTGGGTTTTATCTCATCTCTATCACAATCCACTGTACAGAGTAGGACAATAGTAAATACTAATTGGACCCCACTCCCCAAAAAAAGAAAGAAAAGAAAATATTGCAGATTTATGTCTTTCTTTTAAAAATATACCCAAGTAGTAAATTACTGGGCTTCCCTGGTGGCTCAGTGATAAAGTATCCACCTGCCAATGCAGGAGACATGGGTTCATCCCTGGATCAAGAGGATCCCCTTGAGAAGAAAACGGCAACCCAGTCCAGTATACTTGCCTAGGATATTCCGTAGACAGACGAGACTGCCAGACTCCTGTCTGTGGGATTGCAGAGTCAGACACAACTTAGCAACTAAACAATAACAGCATTGTTGAAAAATATATATTTTACAAGTATATTTAAATCACGTGTTCTAGTGTGTTAGTGGATATTAACTGTTTTCAAATAAAATTACGTGCTGAATTTTCTGATTCTTGTTTTGCTGCAAAAGTCAAACATGTTAAATTCATCTTTAGTCAGCAAGTAAGAATTTTAGAAGTTTAGAATAATTTTCCATTATTTGTTCCTTATGTTTTATTCTTTCAAAAGTTTGTGTCTTTAACTGCTAAATTTATTCAGTAAAGAAAATATGTATACAACAAATCAGAGGAATAACTTTCAGTCAAAATTGCATTCCCAGGAGTATGTCAAAGCTGGTGGCATTCTCCAGGAGGATATTTCTGAAGCTTGTCTAATTTTGGGAGTTAAAAGACCACCAGAGGAAAAATTAATGCCCAAGAAGACTTATGCATTCTTCTCCCACACAATAAAGGCTCAGGAGGCCAATATGGGTTTGCTGGATGAGATCCTAAAACAGGTATTTAGTGGCAATATTCAGAAATGTTAACACCGAAACTTTTTTTTTTTTTGCTTTTAACGGTCAAGCGGAGTTTTAGTTTTCTTTTCGCATCTAGGAAATACATCATGTTATTCACCTCGACAGGAAAGATGAGCAGTAAGATAGTGCTGGAATAGTTCTGCCGCTCTTTAGGGCTCCTCTGCGGGGCAGGGTGGTAAAAAGAAGAATCAAACATATTTCATTCCTTTTGTATTCTAAAATGGAAAGAATGATAGAAGCATTTGTCCCAAACGATCATTCATTTATAAGGTTAGTTGGTCAAATATGGCCGAGTGGGATTTTAGAGCTGAAAGGACCCTTAGGGATCATAAAACGACCACCCTAATTTTTCCGATGGAGCCAGAGAGGTGCGGCAGATTGACGGAGTTTGCTCTGTCGTACCAGAACTGGACTGGGGACTATTTTCACATAGTCATAAGGGAAAAAACAAGTTTTTTTGAGATTATTAGTACTGTGGAAAAGCTAGCATCTATTTAAATTACAGAATATTCACTCAGCAAGTATTTACCAAGTGCCTACACTGTGTCTGACACTGATTACTGCAATGAACAGAGCTTATATTTGAGTGGAAGGAGACAGATGGTAAATAAATGACACTTCATGCATTGCTTGGTGATATATGTAATGGAGGTAAATACGATACAGTAGGAAAAAAAGGAGTTCTGGGCACTGGGGGAGGTGAGAATGCTAGTTTAAACAGGATGGCTAGAGAGAGCCTCATCGCTAAGTTGGAACTGAGCAAACCTTTGGAGATGAAGGGTCAAGCCATATCCATCTGGGCAAAGTCAACTAAGCTAAGAGAATAGTAATACAAAGTCCTGACAGTCTTTTTGAGTGGAGGATTAGAGAAAATCATATTCTAAGATGCTTTTTCTGCCTGCTGTGTGAATAATAGTTGGAAATGAGAGGAGAACAAAATTAATAAGACTCTTAGTCTGGACTAGTCCAGATGCTAGGCTGCCAATGATGGTGACTTGCACGGAGGTGGCAGAAGCAGAGGTTGTGACACGTGGGCAAAACCTGTGTATATTTTAGAGGTCTGAGCCCACAGGAATCACTGATGAAGTGAGTATGGACTGTGAGAGAAAGAGAGGAGTCAGAGCTGAGTCTTAAGGGATTTTGGTTTCAGTAACTTAAAGGAGTTGCCTTAGATTGAGATGATGCCACTGCCAGAGGAACAGGCTTGTTTAGAAGGATCAAGAGTTGGGTTTAGGGCCTGTTGAGTTTAATTTGTCCATTAGACATTGAAAGGGAGAAGCTGAGTGGGCCGTTGAATGTGAATCTGTAGTTCAGGAAGGCAGCTCCTCCTGATACACAGTTGTCAGAGACCAGAAACCATGAGACTGGATGAGGGTAGGGAGTAGTGTGGATGGAGAAGTCCAAGGTAAAGATATTAGACCGTTAGAAACTAGGCTAGCATTTGACAGTAGGCAGAGGACAGGAGAATTTAATGAACGGTAAAAGCAGTAGAGGAAAATGTATTTTATATAGGCATCCAGAATACATTCTTACTATTTTCAAATTCACTAAACAGAGACTACAGTTAATTTGCAGTGTTTCAAAAGAACAAATTCAAAAACTAATTAATGAAAATAATAAGAATGTTTCACATTAAGCAGATAAACTCCTCAAAAAGTACCTCAGAAACTTTTTTGGGGGGTTGTATGAACTTTTGTTCATTTCAAGAAAATTAATAAAAACAGACCCAGCAGGGCTGCTTTTGGGAAACATTTTTGTAACAAATTATTTGAAGTTGGATGAATATTAAATATTCTTAAATACATAGACATGTTAAAAATTATATTATCTTTGAGGAAATAAATAGATGATTTAAGACATTCTATAATTACAATGTGTTAGTAACTTTTAAGCATGAATTAATAGGGGATTTCCAAGAGAAAGGGAAGATTCCCTTCTCTTGGAAGGGAAGGAAAGGAGAAGGATATGATTTTAGAGAAAATGAGGAAGTGAAAAACAAACACCTTGTTTTATTTTTTAAATAAAGCTTGCTTGTGAGAGCCTGAGAGAGAAAACAGAGAGAAAGAGATACTGAGAGTCAGAAAGAGAGAGCAGAAGAGAAAGAGAGAGGAAGAGAGAGAATGAGATAGATTTGTGTGTATGGACTTGAGAGGGTGTTTTGTTCTCATTTTTAAGGTAGAAGGGAGACTTGGGCATACTTGAAATGGCTGAGGGAAGGGACACAGTAAAGAGAGAGAATGCAAGAATGAGAATAAGTTCAAGAGTGGTCTGGGAAGACACAGAAAAAAGCTGGGATCTAGCTCACAGGGATTAGTCTCAGGAAGGACTGTTTTTGAGACTAGAGGGAAGGATGTGAGGATGAGTGGGGCATTATGGAGAAATGTTGGTTGATGGTGCTGGGCTGAAGTTCAAAGATATCATGCCTTTGTTATTTTATTGCCTGCCATCAAGGGGCAATAGCATCCTGCTAGGAGCATTATTTCATTTCTCATCACAAACCTATCCTTGGTTTGTGACCCAGGATTTTCTAAATATTTCATGGTGCACCTCATGGTAACTTCTGTTAGCAAGTCAAGATATATTTTATAAGAGGGAAAGATGTGAAATACTCACTTGCTCATATATGTGTTCTACCCATTGAAATTAAGCTGGATGATTTAGAAATTTCTTATCATTTCTTCAGGAAATCCGACTTATTGATTATGAGAAAATGGTGGATCATAGAGGAATACGGGTGGTGGCATTTGGACAGTGGGCAGGTGTGGCAGGTAGGTATCCAAGGCTGTTACATTTGCCTGTATATTTGCCTGGAAAGTAACTGTGTTTTTTCTGTGGCAAGGGGATGGGAGTGTTCATTTCCACCAATAAAAATAAACATGGTGGGTGTGAGTAAGGTTGATGAATAGCAGGGGAATGAAATGAGACACTACATTTATTACAGAGATAAAGAAAAGGAACAGAGAGAAGGACAACAGCTATGGATAGGCTTGGAATTTTTTTTGTTTAGGGGCTGGAAAGAGAGGTCAGTTTGGTGATTAGAAATTTGAAGAATGGAAGAAAGGGTGAAATGGGAGAGGTAAGATGTAGAGATCCGAGAAGGCAATGGCACCCCACTCCAGTACTCTTGCCTGGAAAATCCCATGGATGGAGGAGCCTGGTGGGCTGCACTCCATGGGGTCATGAAGAGTCGGACACGACTTCACTTTCACTTTTCACTTTCATGCATTTGAGAAGGAAATGGCAACCCACTCCAGTGTTCTTGCCTGGAGAATCCCAAGGATGGAGGAGTCTAGTGGGCTGCCGTCTACAGGGTCGCACAGAGTCGGACACGACTAAAGCGACTTAGCAGCAGCAGCAGCAGATGCGGAGACAGGAACCAATGCAGGAGCAGTCTAGCAAGGATAAGAGGTGGAATTTGGGGAAAATTACACTTGATTTTTGTTCCAGCTAGTACTTTGAACCATCTTTAGTTGAGAAACACTACATGTTATAACTTTGTATCAGGTTAGACTACTTGAAGGTCTGTGATTGTCAGAATAAGTAGACAAAAAATTTGTAAGGTATAGAACACAAAACACTATCAACTACCGTGATGTCAGTGACAGTTCTTGCGCACCCAGCATTCCACCTAGCAACTTGCAGAACAGAATAAACATTCCTTTCAGGTCATGTGGAACATCCACCTAGATGGGCCATGTGCTGTGTCACAAAACAATCCTCAATGAATTCAAAAGTTTAAAAACCATAGAATATGTGCTCTGATTATAATAAAATTGACTTTGGTATTAAAATGCAAAAATATCTGGAAAATTTCCAGTATTTGGAAGATAAACCATGTTTTTTAAAATAGTCCATGAGTGCAGAAGACTTCACAGGAAAAATTAGGAAATATTTTTAATTGAATGAAGAATTAAAATAGCACACAAAAATTTGTTCAATGCAGGTAAAGTGCTGTTTAGAAAGAAATTTATAGCATTTAATGCTTTTATTAGAAAAGAAGAAAGCTAAAACTAAAAGCTGGCTATTTTTTTAAAAATCAGTAAATTTTATAAACTTCCAATTAGATTAATTTTTAAGAAAAGAGACAGAGAAGCCACATTTTAAAAAAGCAGTATTAGGAATACAATAGGAATTATCACTATGTACGTCACAGATTTTAAAAGGATAAGGGAATATTATGGATAGGCCAATAAATATGAGAATGTTGACAAAACAGGCAAATCCTTGCAAGACACAACTCACGAAGAAATAAAATTCTTGAATATCAATGTACAAAATAAATTATAAGCATTTGTCAAGAGAAGCAAATTATTATTTGTAAAGAATTATTTATAGTAGCATCATTTGTAATAGCCCAGGCAATCAGCAGAGGAATGGATAAATAAATTGCAGTATAGCCATAGAATGGAACACTCCTCAGCAATAAAAAGAAGCAAACTTCTTATACACCAATGTGTGCATGAATCTCAAAAGTATTATTCTGAGTAAGAGTAGATAGACAAAAGAATAATAAATATTTAAAATTTCATTTGTGTGCAACTATAGAAGAAACTATGCTACACAGACAGAAGTAGAATCAGTTGTTCGGAACCAAAGCTTGAGGAGGATTGACTGGGGTGATGAGAGTAGCTTATATCTTAATTATGTGGGTGGGAACATCCGTGTGTACATTTGTTAACAGTTAACAAAGTTTAGACTTTAATCGGTGTGATCTATAGTATAGAAATTATCCCTTGAAAGTAAACATCAGAAAAAAGGTCAAAGAAAATTTGTCAGGGATTTGGAGAGGGAAAGTTCTCTTCCAAGAAAGAAGAAGGGGAGAATGGATGCTGAGGTCCTCACTGTGGGCATGCTAAGTCTTTGCTATTTTGAAGGACATCCAAAATGAGAAATCCATGAGGTAGTTGGCTGGGTCTTGAAATAAAATATCTGAAATAAAGTAAAATATCTGGTGCACAGGGATGATCCAGAGAGTTGATCTGGGGTGGGAGGTGGGGGGGGTGGTTCAGGATTGGGAACTCATCATGTACACCCAAGACGGATTCATGTCAGTGTATGGCAAAACCAATACAGTAATGTAAAGTAAAATAAAGTAAAAATTAAAATAAAAAAAAAAATAAAATATCTGAAATAAAATAGAGATATAAACTTGTAGTCATCAGCATACAGAGAATACCTGAAATTTAGGAATGAATGTGTTTAGCTAAGGAAAATTAAAATGCAGAGATTGAAGAGAAGAGAGCCTGGAAAAGAATCCTGGGGGTGACAGTGTTAAGCAAGGGGCAGGGGACACTAATATACAAAGAATAGGCATACAAAGAGGAGCATGCATAAATTTAGGGTGATGGTGTGTTCAAGCCAGGCACGCTGAGGGAAGAGAGTCCCAACAAAAGAAGCTCTATAATCCGCCTGCAGCGCAAGAGACCCCAGTATGATTCCTCGGTCTGGAAGTTCCCCTGGAGAAGGGGTAGCTACATACTCCAGTATTCTTGGGCTTCCCTGGTGGCTCAGACTGTAAAGAATCTGCCTACAGTGCGGGAGACCTGGGTTTGATCCCTGGGTTGGGAAGATCCTCTGGAGAAGGGAAAGACTAACCACTGCAGTATTCTGGCCTGGAGAATCCCCATGGACAGAGGAGCCTGGCTGGGTACAGTCCATGGGGTCACAAAGAGTCAGTCACAACTGAGTGACTAAGTATACGTTGCCAAATGCCTCTGACAAATAATTCAAGGTCTGCAAAGTGTCCACCGAGTTTAGCTGTGTAGCTCACTGAAATAGCTGAGGGTGGGAGGAGGAGTCAAAAGGTCAATGGTGACTTTGTTTTCACATGTTCATTTGTTTTTGGTACCCGAGAAATGGAGGTGTGTTTAAATGTTAAGAATTAACCAACAGAGAGGGTTAGAAAGAGGACGTAATTCCAGAGTAAATTCCTGAGTGAGACAGGAAGGATGGGATCTGGAGCAAAGGTGGAGAGATTAACCTTAGAGAAGAGGCACACTCTTCCCATTTTAGCAGGATTGGAAGTGGAGGGGACAGGAGGAGGGTGCAGCTGGGTTAATACTTTTGGTGGCAGAAACTTGAGGGAATGGATAGATAACTTCCAGGGCCCCTTCCAAACCTGAGATGCTGTGGTCTGTGCTTCCTCAGAGCATGGAGCAGGTTGGAGAACTGGCGGAGAAAAGAGTTTCCACTCCTCCTAACTAACGGTCTTTCTGTTGGTCTGATTCTGCAACAGGGATGATCAACATTCTTCATGGGATGGGTTTAAGGCTCCTTGCTTTGGGACATCACACACCTTTTATGGTGAGAAGTTTATTGTGTCTTTTTTTTTTTTAAACACACCACATTTTAAACATAGAAACGTGTCTTGGGTGGTCAACTAATGTGAACCACATATGCTTGCTTGCAGCACATTGGCATGGCTCATAACTACAGGAACAGTGGTCAGGCTGTGCAAGCTGTCCGCGATGCTGGCTATGAAATATCTCTGGGTTGATGCCGAAGTCAATAGGACCCTTAACATTTGTGTTCACAGGGACTGGTAATGTATCTAAGGTAAATTCCAACTGTCTTGTTTCCGTAAAGCAGTCTGGACTCGGGCACTCACCTGAAGGAAGTGGGCATTTTGTTGATGTTTCAGAGCCTTTCTTCTCCATGACTGGGCATTCTATTCTTGGTACTTTTCTTACCTATGAACTTTTCCTGTAGTAAAGAACAGCACTGGTCCAAACTTACTGTCTTTGCTTTTAGTTGATTCCAAGCTGTCAGAGGCTTTGAATGCTTTTTCTTTTCTTTTTAGACAGATAACTCCTTGCAGTGAAAAGTTCTGTTCCTAGGGTGCTCTATTTTACCTCCGTCACTGAGATGTCCCCAAATTTAGAAGTAACCCCAAGATGAGATGCTAAGAAACTTAATTCAAGACTAGAATAAGTCTTATAGCTATAATTATGTCATAATAAGTCTTATAACCTATAACTATAGTTTTAAGTCTTATATAAGACTAGAACTGTTATTTTCTTCCTTCTGGGATAGTTTTGAGAATGCACTTGTGATCCCCTAGAGAAACTTATAATTGTAAAATAGATCTTTCTTCCATGAGACTGTTTTACAAATAGGACATTGCTATAGTATACTGTGAGATAGTCATGTGATTTTTTTTTTTTTTTTTGTAGGAAATATAGTCCCCCCCCCCCTCAAATAATTTCTGCAATGGAGCAAAAGTTAAGTAGAAATATGTTCATTGCACTCTCAATTCTAAACACTTTTGTGTCTGTGCTGAATAAGTTTAAGTAAAAAATTAAAGCCCTTTCCAACTAAGCATGCGTGAGTGCTTAGTCAGTTAAATTGTGTCCAACTCTTTGGGAGCCAGTGGGCCGTAGCCCGCCAGGCTTCTCTGTCCATGGGATTCTCCAGGCAAGAATACTGGAGTGAGTTGCCTCCAGTTGCCTCCTTCAGGCGATCTTCCCGACCCAGGGAGCGAACCCACGTCTCCTGTGTCTCCTGTATTGCAGATGTTTTCTTTTACCCAGTGAGCCACCTGGGAAGCCCCCTCTCCAGTGAGTGAGTGGTATTTAAATGGTTTGCAGGCTGTATGCAAGAAGCTCATCCGTACTTTCATGTTGTGGTCCCAGTTGCAGGGCAGGGCAGATAGAGCTATGTAATTGTGGGGAAAGTGAGTTGGAGCCTTTTGAGGAAATGAGGAAAATATATTGGCTCTTTTCCGATTGATTTTTAAATGTTCACTCATGCATTGTTTACAGGGAGCCCAAGAAATCTTCAATGAATTACCTTGTGAGTATGTGGAGCCACATGAATTAAGAGAAGTTTCGCAAAATGGAGGTAAGGAGGTGGGAGGGGAGAGTGACTGTGTGTATCTTTGACTTTTTAACAGTTTGTGCATTATAATATTTTATCATTATAAACCTATATCACTTGTAACCCACTTTACTAATTTCTTTTTCCTCTGCAAGACCTGAGAAAAGTGTACGGGACAGTGTTAAGTCGCCATCATCATCTTGTCAGGAAAACAGATGGTGTATATGACCCTGTAGAGTATGACAAACACCCCGAGCGCTACATTAGCCGTTTTAATACTGATGTGAGTATCAGACCTAGCTTTTGAGTTACTTGCTCATGATACACTATAGTTAGGCTGTTTTTAAGGCCAGAAATTTGAATGTGTACCTTGATTTTCAGTTCCCCGAGTTGATTTGTTGTGAGTTCTTTGGGTATTATGAGTTGTTCTTAGGAATTGTTGGCTTTTATTGATGTTTGGAGCGGCATTTGCCTGGTAACTTTGTGGCTTCTGTGGGTGTGCCCTTTTCTTCACTGACTCTGTTTCTACTTGAGGTCTGCACGTTCCTAATAGCTCTAAATCATTTCCTGTGGGTTACTGTTTTCTGTATTTATTGTGAGTTAGTACTTGGACAAAGCACAATGTAGATGAGTTTTGATTTCAACATTGGTTCATCATTTTTATGACTACAAGTTGCAGTCATAATCTCGGCCATAATCTCTTGAAATACATTTTTGATTACAGGGAACCAGCGTGAAATAGTATGGTCTCCACTGTACAAAAGTTACTTCCAATTCACGTGGGGACACAATGGTCTCATCTTGTAAAAGGGATAATATACGCGTGCTCTGTAATCATTGGTTATGCATTCGTCCTCCTCAAAATCAGCCAACAAAAATGCATGCACCTGTTGTGGAAAGGCAGGTTTTAAATAATTTTAAATGTTTGAACAAATATAGCATTTATAGATTTTGGTATGAAATTCAGTGTCATAACATGTAGAGGATGTTATAGAAGAAGGACCTTTACCTGTACCTTGAGAATACTTGAGATGCTTGAGAAACATGAATTATAAAAACTAGTTTCAAATTGAAAAATTTTGAACCTAGTAAACTTCCGTCCCTTCTCTTGTCCCCAATCACAGAAGTATTGGTGATTGGATGCATCCTAAAACTTATAATGACCTAGTTATCATGTATGCATGCATGTAGCACCTTTGTCCATGGAGCTTACAGATGTTATCTGATTTAATCTTCACAGCATTCCTTTGAGGAATGGGGTACGTATTATCCCCATCTGGCAGGTAAGGAAAACAGAACCCAGGGAAGTTGAGGTAGAATGCTTTAGCTCATACTCTACTAGAGGCTGAGCTAGAAATAGAACCCTTGGTTGCTTAAATTCTATTTCTCTTTTATCGGCTATGCAGTATATTGTAGAACACCAATATTAATATTCATGTTCATATGTTTTTCTATGAGGTAGTTCTCCACCAAAATCTGGGTGGGTATTTATTGCCTTTGCTTCAAAATGTAGCCTCTGACTTGGCAAATAACAAAGTCAGTTAGAGGTAATGTTGTTTCTCATGAATTTTACTGATAGTTCTCTTTCAACACACTGCACTGAAAAGGGCTATTTCCTATCTTGTTGAACTTGGAATTTCCTTTCCAGATTGCACCCTATGCAACTTGTTTAATTAACGGGATCTACTGGGAACAGAACACCCCTCGTCTACTCACCCGCCAAGATGCTCAGAGTCTCTTGGCTCCAGGCAAGTCCCCAGTTGCTGGTGTTGAAGGCTGCCCTGCATTGCCACACAAGTAAGGACTTCAGCAATGATAGCAGTGTTCAGCAGCAGGCCCACTGGGACAGTATCACACACAGGGATCCAAATAGCACAGGACTTGACTGTTAGTAACTGGTTGTCTGCCTTACCTTACTTAATATCCTGGCAATATTTGACAGTTAACCTTCTCTCTCTCTCTCTTTTTTTTAAATTGAAGTATAATGATTTACAATGCTGTTAGTTTCAAGTGTACAGCAAAGTGATTCAGTTATACATATGTATAAAGCCACATCCCCAAAGTTAGAAAAAGTGTTCTGGACTTAACTGTGTTAAGTGATCACTGGACTCTGTGATAACATGTTAGGGAGAACTGATATAACAAGGTTTCTTTTTCTTTCTTTCTTTTTGTCCTAGGCAGCCAGTTTATTTTTTATTGAAGTAGAGTTGATTTACAATGTCATGTTAGTTTCAGGTATAAG
Organism: Aepyceros melampus; assembly: GCA_006408695.1. Lineage (NCBI taxonomy): Eukaryota > Metazoa > Chordata > Mammalia > Artiodactyla > Bovidae > Aepyceros > Aepyceros melampus. Next base: position 53,437 of record SJXQ01012323.1, read on the forward strand.
CACAGTAATTCAATTATATATATATATATACACACACATTCTATTTCAGAATCTTTTTCATTATAGGTTATAATAAGATACTAAATATAGTTCCCTGTGCTATACAGTAGGTCCTTTTAAAAAAATCTATTCTATATATAGTAGTGTGTATCTGTTAATCCAAACTCCTAATTTATCCTTCCCTCACCTGCTGTGCTCATTAGTAACCCTAAATTTGTTTTGTGTCTGTGAGTCTATTTCCTTCCCTCCTTCTTGAAATTCTCTTAACTTCTATGAATCCACATGTAGCTAAAAATTAAACTCCTCAGAGAGGTCTGCACTTGCTTCTGCATTTTCATCTCTCTTCAGTTTGTTACTGTTTTTTCCCCTGAAATTCTTTTGCTTATGATTTTAAATTTTCTTGTATTTATGATTTTTCCTGCCTTACTAGAACTTAATCTCCTTAAGGATAAGGGCCCTGTTTGTCTTGACCACAGATATCCAGTATGATGTTTGTCGTATAAAGTTCATTCAAATAATTACTAATGTTGAATAAATTAAGTAATCAATAACATATTTGTGGAGCACCTGGTCTTCCTGGCACTGTGCTAAGCTGAGTGATAAAGAAAAAATATGACTGTTACCCTCATGCATGTAGCTGGCATCAAGTAAATGCCACGGGAATGCTGGGAGCAATCAACATCAAAGGAGTTTAAAAGAAAGTGGGAGGGGGTGTGGGCTTGGCAAAATCTTTAGAGAGGAGTAAGAACAAGGATTTCAAGTCACAGGGTTGGTGTTTGATAAATATGGAAACACCAAAGCACAATTTAAGACAGTGAGTGGGATAGTCTAGCCCTAGGATAGGGTTTATATGGGCAGTTGGAAACTAGAGTTTGGGCAGGAAAATTGTGGTCAGCCTCTAAAGGATTTCTAATCCTGGGCTGAAACTTTTGTTCATAATTTCAGAGATTTCCATGTATTAACATGTAAAGTTATACACTATTAAGCAGGGTGGAGGTAGTACAATTGAAAAATCTAAGCTATTTAAAGCTAACTAAGTAGTTCAGCTTTAGGCTGTTGTCAGTGATTTCTCTAGGAAAGCTTTAAAAAAAAATCTTTTTATTGAGTATAGTTGATCCGCCTGTAATGCAGGAGATAGGAGACATGGGTTCTATCCCTGGGTCAAGAAAATCCCCTGGAGGAGAAATGGCAGCCCACTTCAGTATTCTTGCTTGGAAAAAAAAATTGCATGGACAGAGGAGCCTGGCAGGCTACAGTCCATGGGGTTGCAAAGAGTCAGATATGACTGAGTGACTAAGCACAGCTGATTTACAATGTTTTGTTAGTGTCAGGCATACAGCAAGTGAACTGGTTATACAATACATATGTGCGCATACATGCTAAGTCACTTCAGTTCAGTCCAGTTCAGTCGCTCAGTCATGTCTGACTCTTTGCAACCCCATGAATCGCAGCACGCCAGGGCTCCCTGTCCACCACCAACTCCCGGAGTTCACACTCAGACTCACATCCATCAAGTTGGTGATGCCATCCAGCCATCTCATCCTCTGTCGTCCCACTCTCCTCCTGCCCCCAATCTCTCCCAGCATCAGAGTCTTTTCCAATGAGTCAACTCTTCGCATGAGGTGGCCAAAGTACTGGAGTTTCAGCTTTAGCATCATTCCTTCCAAAGTACACCCAGGGCTGATCTCCTTTAGAGTGGACTGGTTGGATCTCCTTGCAGTCCAAGGGACTCTCAAGAGTCTTCTCCAACACCACAGTTTAAAAGCATCAATTCTTCGGTGCTCAGCCTTCTTCACAGTCCAACTCTCACATCCACACATGACCACAGGAAAAACCACAGCCTTGACTAGACGGACCTTTGTTGGCAAAGTAATGTCTCTGCTTTTGAATATGCTATCTAGGTTGGTCATAACTTTTCTTCCAAGGAGTAAGTGTCCTATCCAACTCTTTATGACTCTGGACTATAGCCTGCCATGCTCCTCTGTCCATGGGATTCTCCAGGCAAGAATACTGGAGTGGGTGCCATGCCCTCCTGCAGAGGATCTTCTTGACCCAGGGATTGGACCCACATCTCCTGTGGCTCCTGCATGGTTGGCAGGTTCTCTGTTGCTGAGCCACCAGGGAAGCCCACATATATCTATATCCACTGATTTTTAGGTTCTTTTCCCTGTAGGCCATTACAGAGTAGTAAGTAGAGTTCCCATGTACAATATGTCCTTACTAGTTATCTATTTTATATATAGCAGTGTTGGTGAGGAAGGGATTTTTCCTTTTTGTTTCATCTCTTTTCATTTCCTATCGTCCTCTTCCTCTTTTTCTTTTTGCTTGTGGTGACTAAAACTCCTATCAGGAAGATTCTCTGTATCTCAGAAGATCTGTTTCCTGAACAATGAACCATAGGAAAAAGAGCTAAGAGCCTAAGAAATATTTGCCATCTACTTTAAAACATTTCCAAGCACTTTTCATTTTTATTCATTTTTAATTCTGTTGGAAACTCCAGAGATCCATGCTCTCATCTAAGTATTGATGTTATTTACAGACTTGTGGCAATATGTGACATTTCAGCTGACACAGGAGGATCCATTGAGTTTATGACTGAGTGTACAACCATAGAGCGTCCCTTCTGCATGTACGATGCAGATCAGCATATTATTCATGACAGGTAAGTTTGCTTGAAGTGTTAGATGGGGTGAGATACATAGTAATATATCATTTACTTCCTTTGATATGCTACTGTAAAATGCCCACACTGAGTGACTGAGCACAACAGCAATGCAAATTTCCGGAGATATGCTCAAATATTTTTAAAAACTTGGTGGAAAAACCACATACAAATTTGAGCACTTAAATGCACACGCATGTATATATGTACTGCATTTCAAAATGGGTTGCTGAAGAAGGGAAAGGTTTTATTTGAAAAAGCTTGTTTATTTTCTTATATACTATGGCACAAAATTACAAATATGTAATAGAGCAGCCATCTGGAAAAGTTAGAACTTACACAAAAATTTTGTCCATCTGAATGAAACGTGTTGATTCTCCTAGTGTGGAAGGCTCTGGGATTCTGATGTGTTCCATTGACAATTTGCCAGCACAGCTTCCAATTGAATCTACAGAATACTTTGGAGACATGCTTTACCCTTATGTTGAAGAAATGGTAAGTGGACTGGTAGCATCAGCATCATCTCTGTGGCTTTAAGTAGAACTTTGGAGTGACCTTATGAAATTCTGGTCTTCTGTATCTAAGAAATCTGTTGTAAAATGAAATGCCAGCCCTTCCCCAAAGCACTTACTGACACTTTTATTCCACCCATTCTGCTCACTTGTTTCATGGGAAATGTTATTATGTAACTGCCTTCATGCTTCATTACAATTGTGTTTGCCTCTCAGTATGCATACTTTATTAAGAATGTTCCTGACATTGGAGACGAGGTTTACATTATTTCCACTTTTCTTCTGCTTTCTAGATCAGTTCATACTGGGGTGTTCTTACTGTACTGTGACTGGATGTGTATGTGTGTGTGCCCAGGTGCTCAGTTGTGTCCGACTCTTTTCGATCCCATGGATTGTAGCCCACCAGCATCTTCTGTCCATGGGATTTTCCCGGCAAGAATACTGGTGCGGGTTGCCATTTCCTGCTCCAGGGGATCTTCCTGACCCAGGGATTGAAGCCATGTCTCCTGTATCTCCTGCACTGGCAGGAGGATTCTTTACCACTGCGCCACGGATTTGAAAAATCAAATGGAATATTTTGTTGGAGTTTAATCAGTAATGCTTAGTTAAATGACAGCCTATGTTCTACTCATGTATTAATCACTGTGATCAGTGATTGTTGAAATACTGGGTTTATCTATTTTTTAAAAAAGAATTTACCTTTATTATTTATTTATTGGGCTCTGCCGGGTCTTAGTTGTGGCATGCAGGATCTTTAGCTGCAGGCATGTGGGATCTAGTTCTCTGAGCAGGGATTGAATCGTGGCCCCTGCTGTGGGAGCACAGAGTCTTAGTCATTGGACTACCAGGAAGTCCCAGTATTGTGTTACCTAAATTCCACTTTCTCTGTCAGAAAAAGCCTTTCTTGTTCCATTATTTATCACAAACATTCACACCCATCATGCTTTATTTCCTTGCTAATGGTTGTCTGCCTCTGGCAAGGTTCCAAAGGTCTGAAGAGTGGCCCTTGTGCTTTTCATCCATAGTTTCACCCAGGAGCTCTCATACTAAGATGGGGCAGTAGGTAATCTGGCCGAATAAGTGCAGCTTCCAGTCTATCTTCTTTTCTTTCACTTACTATTCTATTTTGACCCTTTATTTTTCTTCCTGGAATATGTCAGCAGGGAGATATAACAGGCTTTAGAAAATGCAGGTAGCAGGCATTATTATGGTTGGAAACAATATTATACAGCACTTACTATGTTCAGATTGTTTATTTGGCTGCATCAGGTCTTGGTTGCATCACGGGAATCCTTTGTTGCAGTGCACCAGCCTTCTAGTTGCGGCACTCAGCTCTGGAGCGCCCAGGCTCAGCAGTTGCAGCACACAAGCTGTCTAGCTGCAGCTCAAGGGCCTAGTTGCTGTGTGTGTGGCATGTGAGATCTTAGTTCCCCAACTAAGGATCGAACCCACATCCCCTGTATTGCAAGGTGAACTCTTAACCACTGGGCCAACCACTGAGGACAAGGATGTCCTCAAATTACTTTATATATTTTAATTTTTAAATACTCATGGTCACCCTCTCAGGTAGGTACCACTGTCAACCTATGTTACTGATTAGAAAACTGAGGCACACGAAGAAGTGAAGGCTGAGAAGGTTGCTGATGCATTTGGTGCTGGACCTGAGGTGTGTCTGGAATTGACTCTGAGGAGTTAAAGTAGCTTGAGAAAGGACAGGACAAATGTCAAATTTTACTGGAGACGTCAACTTGTTTTATGGCCTTGAGCCAAGCACTCACTTGCTTTCTGCACCTCGGATATTTACCTCTAACGTGATATTTAACTTTAAACACTTATTTGCCGTTATTTTTATTCTTTGGCTTTGTTGCTGCGTGCAGCTTTCTCTAGCTGCGGTGAGCGGGGGCTCCTCTCTCGCTGCAGTGCTCAGGCTTGTCACTGTAGTGGCCTCTCTCGTTGTGGAGCACGGGGTCCAGGGCCCGTGGGCCTCTCTAGCTGTGGCGCTTGGGCTTAGTTGCTCTATGGCGTGTGGAATCTTCCCTGGCCAGGGATTAAACCCCCGTCTTCCTCATTGGCAGGCGGATTCTTAACCACTGGACGCTAGGGAAGTCCTGATAATACAGAATCATAATGGGCCCTCCAGTTCCAACATCCTGTAACTGTAAATGTCTAAGTGGCTGAAAGGCACATATTTTACCCAGATGTTTACTGTTTGCACTGATGCTCATTCATTTCCCTCTGGGATCGTTTTCCTGAAGAATCAATAACCTTCATTAGCCCTTTACATGAATCTTTTATTTCAGATTTTCTTTTTTGCAGTTCTAAAATTTCTGTTTGTTTCTTTTTCTTTTTTTCTCCTGAGAATTTCTTTTGATTTATCATGAGTGTAGTTTTCCTTATCACATGGAGCAGAGTTGTAAAAGCAACTCTGCAGTCTACCTGTTATTTCCAAAACTCTGGGTAAACTTCAGCTTGAAATATAGTGATTGTCTTTTCCCCTGAGAATGAGTCAGGTCATAGTTTTCTGATTTTCTTAAGCTGAATAATTTTGAAGTACATCGTGGATATAGTGAAGACTCACGCTGTGGAAATTCCAGACTGTTATATTTCTCTGTAAATTGTCGATTTTGTTTGGTTTATTTGGCTTTTTTTTTTTTAAGCAGGCAATTAATGAGGCTAGACTTAAACTGAAAACTCTGTCTCAACTGAGACAGGTATCTCAAGTTCAGCTTTTTCATCCTTTCTGGGCTGCTTATCGTCTGGCCTGCGCGTGCTCAGTCCTTCTAGACTTAGAGCTGACATGGAAGCTGGGCTTCACTTTTATCTGAGTCTGTCATTTCTGGCATTTCCCGCTCACACTCTGGAGCAGGTTGTGGTGCCCAGGGTTTCGTTCCTGTTCCCTTAGATCAGAAAGTCAGTAAGCTTGCTGACTGTTTCTACTTCCTCACAGCACACGGCCCCTCCTCAGGGCAATACCAAAAGGACAGCACACCCAATTTCAGCACTGATTATTTCTTCTGAGTTTTGACACTCTCCCCAAACTGCCTGCTCTTCTTCATTCTCTGAAACTGTCATGTAGTTAGTTTTGTTTGTATTTTATCCAGAGTTTATAGCTGTGATGATAGACGGGATAGTTAGCACTTCGTCCCTACCTGAAAAAGAACCCCTCAGTCATAATGCATTGATTAGATCCACTTGACTCCAGCAGAGTCTTGGAGTAGCTAGAAGAGCTGTTGTTGAGCCTTTGGCTTTCTTTCCTTTTCTTTTTTTTAATATAATTTTATTTATTTTGGGCTGTGCTGGGTCTTGGTTGCTGTGAGGGCTTTTCTCTAGTTGCAGTGAGCAGGGGCTCCTCTTCATTGCAGTGTGGAGGCTTCTTATTGTGGTGGCTTCTCTCGTGGAGCATGCGTTTGAGGGCACGTGGTTTCAATAGTTGCTGTTCCCTGGCTCTAGAGCACAGGCTCAATAACCGTGGTGCATGGCTCAGTTGCTCCACGGCATGTGGGATCTTCCCCAGACCAGTGATCAAACCTGTGTCTTTTGTATTGGCAGACAGTTTCTCTACCACTGAGCCACCAGGCAAGCCCTGAGCCTTTGACTTTAATTCATCTTTTCGAATCCTTCAATATGCATTTTAATGCAATGCTTAGCTTATAAGGCCAAATTATGGAAAATGTTGCATACTAATTTGCCTTTGTGAAAGGATTTGATTGTTATTCCTTAAAATGTCATTTTGTTTGGCTGCTCTGACACGATTTACCATCTAAGAAGTTGCTGCTAGCCATTTTCAATTCACAAATGATCATGCTTCAAAATTTCAATTACAAGTTTAATTTTCTTGGATCTTAGACCATAGTTTTTCACTGTCCTAAGTCACAATTGCCTTTCATTGAGTACAGTTGATCTCATACAGATGTTAGGAGAAAAACAAGCCAATTCAATGAAATTCTTAGTAAAGTGTGTTTGAGAGTTAGCCCATGTAACTGATGAGGGCTAAGTAAAATTTGAATGAAATTTTCTTTTTTTTTTGTTTTGGCTGCACCCACAGCATGTTCTATCCTAGTTTCTTGACTAGGGATTGAACTCAACCCCTTTTCACTGAGAGCATGGAGTCTTAGCCACTGGACCACCAAGGAAGTCCTTAATAAAAAAAAAAATTTATTAAAGAACAAATACAATTTTTTTTACATTATATGATAGTATACAATATTAAAGTGTCACAGATAAGTAATACTTAAGTATATAGCATGATAAATTATCACAAAGACTTGCAGGTGGACACTACAAGGTGAAAACTAGAACAAGGTTAACATCCCAGAAATCCCCTGTGCCTCTCCCAGCACTATCCCCACCCTCCTTCCTAAAGGGACCTACTGTCTTGACTTATAACTATGAATTAGCTGTGCCTTTTATGGGAAAATTTTATTTTATGAACATATTAATCAGAGTTTAAAAATACTTCTGATACTTTCAATGAACTTCTTGGGTCTGTTTAATGTTCTTTGTTTTACCTTTTCTTGGTTTTCAGTCCATTCTTATTATTTAATATGCCTGTTTATTTTTGATTGAATGTTGGTTATAGTTTATATAAATCTTAGAGATGATTTGAGGCTCTGGATGGTGTGTGTGTGTATGTGTGTGTGTGTATTTCAGAGAAGATTTCCTTTGTTTCCTGCAAGGAGGCAAGGAGAAAATCACCTCCGTTCAGTTAACAGTGGAAGTGATTCCAAAGCTGTGCCTTGGTCCTTTGGAGAACTACATTTTTCAGGTGACCCTTTATTTAGAATATAATCTTTCAAGATCCCAAATGGAAATCTGGCCTTTATTAGGATCCCTTTCAGCTGAACTTAAACTCCAGTGTTCTTTTTTTTTTTTTTTTTTTTTGTGGTCAGCCACAAGCTCTTCTCATTTTCTCTCTGCTCAGCATCCTAGCCACTGCTTCCACATTGGCAGCTACATCTAAGAAAAGTGCTTAGATTTGTTGGCACAGCCAACTTCTCTAAATTTTAACACCTTCTTCTTTTTATATGTCCCTGCTGCTAAGTTGCTTCAGTCATGTCCAACTCTTTGCAACCCCATGGACTGTAGCCTGCCAGGCTACTCTGTCCATAGGATTCTCCAGGCAAGAATGTTGGAGTGGGTGGCCATTTCTTCCTCTGGGAGATGGTCTTCCAGACAGGGTGGTGGGGTTGTCTTGGAGGCATCAGTCTCAGCACTGGACATATGTAAAAACTGATGACTGCCTCTATGTAGTCTTGATAATATGTATACCTGCTTGCCACTAAAAAATTAAGTATATTATCTATGTTCTTTTTATAACAGTATGAAGCTATATTTAAAGTACCTTGGATATATCTGGGGTTTAGTTTCAGACCACTGCAATAAAATGAATATCACAATAAAATGAGTAACACAATTTTTTTGATTTCGCAGTACATATATAAGTTATGTTTAAACTATACTGTAGTCTATTAAGTGTGTAATAACCATAAGTCTAAAGATGATATACATATCTTAAGAAATACAGTATTATATGTCAACTATGTGTGTGTATTAAGTTGCTTCTGCTGCTGCTGCTACTGCTAAGTCATATCAGTTGTGTCCGACTCTGTCCCTGGGATTCTCCAGGCAAGAACACTGGAGTGGGTTGCCATTTCTTTCTCCAATGCATGAAAGTGAAAAGTGAAAGTTGCTTCTGCTGCTGCTGCTACTGCTAAGTCACGTCAATTGTGTCTGACTCTGTCCCTGGGATTCTCCAGTCAAGAACACTGGAGTGGGTTGCCATTTCCTTCTCCAATGCATCAAAGTGAAAAGGGAAAGTGAAGTTGCTCAGTCATGTCCAACTGTTAGCGACCTCGTGAACTGCAGCCTACCAGGCTCCTCCGTCCATGCGAGTTTCCAGGCAAGAGTACTGGAGTGGGTCACCAGTGCCTTCTCCGATTAAGTTGCTTCAGTTGTATCCAATTTTTTGTGACCCCATGGACTGTAGCCCACTAGGCTTCTCTGTCCATGGAATTCTCCAGCTAAGAATACTGAAGTGGGTTGCCATGCCCTCCTCCAGGAGATCTTCCTGACCCAGGGATCGAACATGCATCTTCTGCATTTCAGGCAGATTCTTTACCACTGAGCCACCAGGGAAGCCCGTATCAACTATAGTTCAATTTTCAAAAAGAAAAAGAATATTGCTAAATATGTTAACCATCATCTGAACCTTCAGTGAGTCATAATCTTTTTTGCAATAGTAATGTCAAAGATTACTGATCACAGATCAGCATAACAAAAATAAAAATAATGAAAAATTTTGAAATATTGTGAGAATTACCGAAATGTGAGACAGAGACACAGAGTGAGCAAATCTGTTGGAAAAAGGGCACCAGTAGACTTGCTCAATACAAAGTTGCCACAAATCTTCAATGAAGAAAAAAATCAATATCTGTAAACCACAGTAAGTTGAACCACAATAAAGCAAGGTATATCTGTATATGCACTGTCCTGTTTCCCCCTGATTTTCTTTTTTGATGTGACAGACCCTATAGCATTCCAGGGCATAGGATATCCTTTTGAACTAATATGGAAGTTTTGTTTCAGTTGAATTCAATAGATATTTATTGTCTATTGCAACAAGGCAGACACCTAAATGAAGAGAATTAAAACACAGCTGCTGACCTATAGATGCATGAGGTTCAAGAAGGGCATAAGACACGTGTGCAGTTCTACTGAAAGATGGAATGTGATAGTCACAGGAAGATGCTAATCACGTTGTAGAGGGAGAGGAGCTGTCCAGTTGAGGAAGTCAAGAAAGTGGAAGTAGGAGGCATACTGTGCGATGTAGATGGGGGAGCAAAGGTGGGAGCTAATTTTACATAAGGTTTCTATGTGCTGTCAGATCAGATGGAATTAAGGTAAATATATTGGTTCCATGTTAAAAGGAGTCTTAACATTGGGAAAATAGCTTGAGATTAATTTAGAAAAGAGTGATGAGCCTCAAAAGTGTTATATGTGAAAGTGACAAGACCTACCATATGCTTCAGGAGGCTGTGCTTGCAGTTTTGTATTGGATGAATTCTAGCAAGGGAGACAGTTAAATGCGGTAATTTAGCAGCCTTTTAAAAAAATATTTATTTGACTGTCTCAGGTCTTAGTTACAACACAAGGGATCTCGATCTTTGTTGTGGCATGCAGGATCTTTAGTTGTGGCAGGTGAACTGGAGTTATGGTATATGGGATCTAGTTCCCTGAGCAAGGATTGAACCCAGGCCCCCTGCATCAGGAGAGGGGACGTCTTAGCCACTGGACCACCAGGGAAGTCCCCAAGCAAACTTTTGTCTTTGTTTGATATTTGCCTCTCTTTAGGTGGACTCATGACAATTATTAGTTTTTTGGGGAAAAAATGCACTGAATTTTCAATAATGACTGCATGTATCCACTAATATATTTATTGAATATTTGCCATCTTACAATTAGTAGCCTTACAGCAAGATGCCAAGTGCAGTTCCTACTTTCCAGGTCTGTTTGGGGGCAGGTTTTGATAAGCTTCCCTTGTGGCTCAACTGGTAAAAAATCCACCTGTAATGCGGGAGATCTGGGTTCAATCCCTAGGTTGGGAATTTCCCTGGAGAAGAGAAAGGCTACCCACTCCAGTATTCTGGGCTGGAGAATTCCATGGACTATATTGTCCATGGGGTCGCAAAGAGGTGGACACAACTGAACGACTTTCACTTTGATAAAGGCTTCACAGAGAAGGCAGTTCTTCAGCTGCATCTCGGAGAACAAAGAGAAGGAGTTGGAAGCAGAGGAGTAACATGTGAAGTGGCTACATGGTGTGGCCAAGAGGCAGGTGAGGACGTGATGTGGGTACCCAGCTCCAGGCTGTTCACATGACTGAAGTATTGGGTGTGAGGCCAATGCGGGAGTTGAGGCAGGAGAGGCAGAGCCAAACTATAGTGGGAGCTTGAGACTAACTCGAAGGCAATGGAAATCTACTGAATTATTTTAAACAGGCACAGGAGCCTGTTTAAACACAAATAATCAACTTTGTGTTTCAGATTGGAGATAAATGGAGGGAAGAGATGTGGAAGGTAGTTCCCATGATCCCAGTAAGGCCTACATGCTGCTGCTGCTGCTGCTGCTGCTAAGTCGCTTCAGTCGTGTCCAACTCTGTGCGACCCCATAGACGGCAGCCCACCAGGCTCTCCCGTCCCTGGGATTCTCCAGGCAAGAACACTGGAGTGGTTGCCATTTCCTTCTCCAATGCATGAAAGTGAAAAGTGAAAGCAAAGTTGCTCAGTTGTGTCTGACTCTTCGAGACCCCATGGACTACATAAGGCTGTAGAATTAGAGATAAAGCAGAGAGAGAGAGAGAGAGAGAGAGAGTGAAAAGATACATAGGAGTTGAGTGATTTAACCATATACTGAGTGAAATGTGAACTCATTTTATTATCTGTTAATGGCTCTTGCCTTGTTGACAGGGTTGGTAGGTGGAGGAGTCAGCTTGAGAAGGAAATACTCCAAAGGTAGCTGGGAGAAAGAGGTAGTGGGAAGACCCCAAGTGTCAGTTTCATCAATTCCCCTAAGAACGCCTGGCTTATAAATATGTATACCTGTCTTTTTTTTTTTTTTTTTAATGCTGTTTTCCTAGGAATAGTGAGCCTAGGTATCTGATGTTTTAGATACATGAAAGTAGTTTTGTATTTCTTTTAATACAGTCAATATATACTGTTCTGCCAGCATCTGGTAGGTACATTTAACACTTTCTTAGTTGGGTGAGTGCTGTAGGGTCTTGATTGTCTCGTTGGCCTTAAGGCCCCACCCATCAGAAGCAACCACACTTATCTGATCTTTACCCTTTGGCGTCTATTCAAAGATTGGATGCCTTGGAGGAAATGAGAAGGACTGGAATGCTAGGGTGTCAGTATGAGGTGTGGCTTTTGTTGTTGGCTCATACTTGTGAGATAATGGGAAGGGTATGAAGGATTTTTTGAGTCTACTGGGTCAAGTCATTTTCCTTGACACTTCTGAAATGCTTATGTGTCTATAAAAGGAACCATTGCTGGCTGACCTGAGGGAGACTCTCTATGGTAGCATACCCCATTTTCTACTGCTAATAGAACAGGCTGAACCTTTGGGATGGGATGGAGGTCCTCAGAGTGAGGACTGCGGTGATAAAGCTTGTGGTGATATTTTCCAGCACGCTCAACAAGACACAGGCTTCCCTGGTGTCTCAGGGGTTAAAGAATCTACCTGCAATGCAGGAACACAGGAGATGTGGGTTTGATCCCTGGGTCAGGAAGATTCCCTGGAGAATGAAATGGCAACCCACTCCAGTATTCTTGCCTGAAAACTCCCACGGACAGAGGAGCCTGGCGGGTTACAGTTCAAAGGTAGCAAAGAGTTTGACATGACTGAGAGGCTAAACAACAACATACACTCAACGTGACACATCTAACTGGTGGGGAAGTCTAAGTTTTCTGTATTTCCAGTAAGCAAACGTGATTAAGGTTTTGGAATTGGAAATTGTACTGAATAAACATGTTTAGGGGGGCAGAATCCATTGCTTGCAGAAGACTCCTTTTGCCAATTAATTATACAATTCAGTGATTTTCAAAAAACCTTTCTAAATATTTTTTCCTTTGACTAATATTTTAATATAGATAAAATAGCAAGACGCCTTCTTTGCAACATTTATCTTTTTCCAATTTCATTTCCTTTTCAGATTCTATCAGATGCGACACAGCCTCTTGAAAGTCAGAATTTTTCTCCTGTGGTGCGAGATGTAAGTTATGAAAAGTATTCCTTTTCATGAATGTAATTTTTCCACCACTTTCCTTGATCCCTTTTCCTCTTTGCCTCCCTGTCTTTCTCCATCTCTGTCACTCTCTCTTTTCTCTGTTAGTCATGAGCCCATGATTGTGGGACTAAATGTGCTGACTAAAGAATTGTCTTGTATCATATATATTCAGGCAGTGATTACATCTAACGGCATGTTGTCTAACAAGTATAAATACATCCAGAAACTCCGAGAGAACAGGTAAGCCTCATTTACAATCTCTTGTTTAATACATTTATTCTTGGATCTCATTAGTATTTTTTACATGCTTCCATATGAGTTATTGATACTAGGATTATGCAATATGTATTTTTTAAATGTCTGTAAATACTAGGAATTTCAAATGAAATGACTGGCTGAAACCAACGTGAATTATTTTCCTTTGAACAGTATTGTAGCATCATTTTGGCTTTCTAATATCCATGTAGACTTGTGTGTAGGTAAGCAAACTTCAAAAGCTCTGTCCCTGTTCTTTCTCTAGCATTTTGCATATTGTAATGTCTCAACTATTCTCTCAAAGGAAAATGAGCAAGCTAACCCTTTCCTTGGCACTTTCAGATTGATTTCTAGTTGAGGATTTGGATTCTCTTTCACTTAGGGTAATGTTTAGCAAATTGGACTCTTGGTTAGCAATTAAGAAAAGTACTGAAAAAAGAAAATGATGAGAGGTCAGTTTTCCCTGGGATTCTTATTAGGAGGAAAGTGTCAAAAAGTAGTGAAACAAATCCACTGGAGAGAACAGTTCTCTTAGGAAGATACTTAATTAAGGCCTTGGTTTCCATAATTGGGGTTACTACTCAAAATATGGAAACATAGACATCAACATTGGAATGTTCTGATATCCAACTCTTTGTACTTGGTCTGTGTTTATACCTGCTCTGTTGGTCTATTCACATTTAACAAAATGACCCATGCACTGAATTCTCAGGAGAAGCCAGAGTGGGAAAATTAGAAACAAACTGCCTGATCTTCTCTGTATTATTCCACCTATAAGAAGTAAATTAGAGATCAAATATTATTGTTAGGCTTTTTCCATGTGTGTTGGTTAGCTTACTTTTGTGTGTTAGTGAAGTATTCTGTCATGATACCAGGGGTATATAATTTTTTTTTTTAATAAAAAAAAGCAATTAGTTTATAGAACTCCATAGGTGACTGTCTTATAGGGGAAACTTCATATATTTGTTTTTCATAGTTTTGTTTATCTTTGGATTTTCATTCTGATGATCTCTTCCTTACATGATTAATCTCAATGACATGTCTAACATGACTAGTCACTCTTTATACACCATATTCCATGTAGCAGCAAGTCTGACTGCTAGGACTTCCTGCCTGCCTTCCCAGGTAGGATCTTGTGCCAAGAGATTGAAAATGAAGATTGCATTTTGGAAGGGAACTAAAGTTTCCTTGAATCCCTGCCTTATTGTTTTGTTCTCTTTATTCGTTTTCCTGTGCTTAGTCGCTCAGGTGTGTCGACTCTTTGCAACCCCATGGACTGCACCTTGCCAGGCTTCTCCATTCATGGGGATTCTCCAAGCAAGAACGCTGGGATGGGTTGCCATGCACTCCTCCAGGGGATCTTCCTGACCCAGGTCTCCCACATTGCAGGCAATTCTTTTACCGTCTGAGCCACCAGGGAAGCCCTTTTGTTTAGCACAGTAATTATTAACCAAGAGTGTGGGGTTGCTGATGGGACAGATAGTATTAATATCTAGAAGTAAGTTTTTAAAAATGTATTTTGAAAATTTTCTTTTTAGAGATCAAAATAATGTGTTTCATATACCCAAACTACAGAAGGTGTTATTAGAAAGGATCTATAATAGCCAATAATAGTTCTTCCTTCTGGGAAGTGAAATGGGATAGAGGTGGAAGTTAAAGGAAAGCTCCCATCATCAGTGATAGGAGTGTTGGGGGTGAAGAGGGGTGGGAGCATTTTATATTTACATTTATTTTTATTTACTTATAATTAATGAAATTAAGTGAAATTAAAGTTAAAGCTTGAGAGACATTCCAGCCTAAAAGATTAAGCCTTCTGCTTAAGTCTCTGGCACCAAACCATTTCCATGGTTTTATACTGATATCTGGGAATTTGATTCAGAAGACTTTTAATGAGTATCTTTAAGACAGAATGCAATGAGCAATATTGGGCTTATAAAGATGGAGAATACTTAGACACTATCTTAGAGGTCAGAGTTTGTAGGAAAGACAAATCATTAACTGTCAGGCAAGTACAAATTCCAACAACAGAGAAATTCAAGAATTAGAGTTCTGCCTGGTGACTCATCTTAGGTTTCTACATTTAATCCATACCATTTGTGATTTCAAGATTATGGTTTTAGAAAGAGACTCACAAACTTAGAAAATGAACATAGTTTCCCAAAGGGAAGGGATAGTTAGGGAATTTGGGAAGGTCATGCACACATTGATATATTCAAAATGGATAACCAACAAAGACCTATTGTGTAGTACGTGGAATTCTGTTCAATGTTATGTGCTGCCTGGATGGGAGAAGGGTTTAGGGGAGAATGGATACACATATATGTATAGCTGAGTTTCTTCATTGTTCACCTGAAACTATCACAACATTGTTAATCGGCTATATCCCAACACAAAATAAAAAGTTCAGAGTTTGAAAAAAAAAAAAAGAGAGAGAGAGAGGGAGAAACAAAATCATGGTTTTCACTGGTTTCAAGTGACCTGAAAGATAAGTCACAAGACTGTGTCTAATATGGATAATAACCTCCTGCCCAGATTGTAGTATCCTCAGATTGTTGTGAGGAATAAATAAGTTTCTGATAAAAGGCCCCTAGCATGATTTTGAATCAATGTCCTCCCCCCGAAGGATAAAGTGTGAGATCAAGTGACTCAGTTGTGAACAGCCAGGTATTGGTCCAGCACTTGTACCTCACTAGTGGTACTGGGAATTCATACATATCAAAAATGTCTGGATCTATTGTTCATTATATGGGATATAAAATAATTAATGTAAAATGTTGGTATTGGGAACTCCTGGTGAGATTCTTATTGTAAGAAATGTGGGGGGAAGATGATTGCTTCACAGTCTAAGTTTAATTTATTTTTAAAATATAAATTTATTTATTTTAATTGGAGGCTAACTACTTTACAATATTGTATTGGTTTTGCCATACATTGACATGAATCCTCCATGGGTGTACATGTGATTCCCATCCTGAACCATTTATTTTTCTGGAATTGAGCTGCATAAGTTGCTTGTATATTTTTGAGATTAGTTGTTTGTCAGTTGCTTCATTTGCTATTATTTTCTCCCATTCTGAAGGCTGTTTTTTCACTTTGCTTATAGTTTCCTTTGTTGTGCAGAAGCTTTTAATTTTAATTAGGTCCCATTTGTTTTTGCTTTTATTTTCAATATTCTGGGAGATGGGTCATAGAGTATCCTGCTGTGATTTATGCTTGTATATTTTTGAGATTAGTTGTTTGTCAGTTGCTTCATTTGCTATTATTTTCTCCCATTCTGAAGGCTGTCTTTTCACCTTGCTTATAGTTTCCTTTGTTGTGCAGAAGCTTTTAATTTTAATTAGATCCCATTTGTTTATTTTTGCTTTTATTTCCAGTATTCTGGGAGGTGGATCATAGAGGATCCTGCTGTGATTTATGTCGGAGAGTGTTTTGCCTATGTTCTCCTCTAGGAGTTTTATAGTTTCTGGTCTTATGTTTAGATCTTTAATCCATTTTGAGTTTATTTTTGTGTATGGTGTTAGAAAGTGTTCTAGTTTCATTCTTTTACAAGTGGTTGACCAGTTTTCCCAGCACCACTTGTTAAAGAGATTGTCTTTTCTCCATTGTATATTCTTGCCTCTGTCAAAGATAAGGTGTCCATAGGTGTGTGGATTTATCTCTGGGCTTTCTATTTTGTTCCATTGATCTATATTTCTGTCTTTGTGCCAGTACCATACTGTCTTGTGGCTTTGTAGTAGAGCCTGAAGTCAGGCAGGTTGATTCCTTCAGTTCCATTCTCCTTTCTCAAAATTGCTTTGGCTATTCAAAGTTTTTTGTATTTCCATACAAATTGTGAAATTATTTGTTCTAGCTCTGTGAAAAATACTGTTGGTAGCTTGATAGAGATTGCATTGGATCTATAGATTGCATTGAATCTGTAGATTGCTTTGGGTAGTATACTCATTTTCACTATATTGATTCTTCTGATCCATGAACATGGTCTATTTCTCCATGTATTAGTGTCCTCTTTGATTTCTTTCACCAGTGTTTTATAGCTTTCTATATATAGGTCTTTAGTTTTTTTAGTTTAGTTCAGTTCAGTTCATATGCTCAGTTGTGTCCGACTCTTTGCGACCCCATGAATTGCAGCACACCACGCCTCCCTGTCCGTCACTAACTCCCAGAGTTCACTCAGACTCATGTCCATCGAGTTAGTGATGCCATCCAGCCATCTCATCCTCTGTTGTCCTCTTTTCCTCCTGCCCCCAATCCCTCCCAGCATCAAAGTCTTTTCCAATGAGTCAACTCTTCACATGAGGTGGCCAAAGTACTGGAGTTTCAGCTTTAGCATCATTCCCTCCAAAGAACACCCAGGGCTAATCTCCTTCAGAATGGACAGGTTGGATCTCCTTGCAGTCCAAGGGACTCTCAAGAGTCTTCTCCAACACCACAGTTCAAAAGCATCAATTCTTCAGCGCTCAGCCTTCTTCACAGTCCAACTGTCACATCCATACGTGACCACAGGAAAAAACCATAGCCTTGACTAGATGGACATTTGTTGGCAAAGTAATGTCTCTGCTTTTCAACATGCTCTCTAGGTTGGTCATAACTTTCCTTCCAAGGAGTAAGTGTGTTTTAATTTCATGGCCACAGTCACCATCTGCAGTGATTTTGGAGCCCCCCAAATTAAAGTCTGACACTGTTTCCACTGTTTCCCCGTGTATTTCCTATGAAGTGATGGGACCGGATGCCATGATCTTCGTTTTCTGAATGTTGAGCTTTAAGCCAACTTTTTCACTCTCCACTTTCACTTTCATCCAGAGGCTTTTTAGTGCCTCTTCGCTTTCTGCCATAAGGATGGTGTCATCTGCATATCTGAGGTGATTGATATTTCTCCCGGCAGTCTTGATTCCAGCTTGTGATTCTTCCAGCCCAGCATTTCTCATGATGTACTCTGCATATAAGTTAAATAAGCAGGGTGACAATATACTTTAGGTGGATATATTCCTAAGTATTTTATTCTTTTCGTTGCAATGATGAATGGAATTGTTTCCTTAATTTCTCTATTTTCTCATTATTGGTGTATAGGATGCAAGGGATTTCTGTATTTTGATTATATACCCTGCAACTTTACTATATTCATTGATTAGCTCTAGTAATTTTCTGGTGGAGTCTTTAGGGTTTTCTATGTAGAGGATTATGGTATCTGCAAACAGTGAGAGTTTTACTTCTTCTTTTCCAATTTGGATTCCTTTTCTTTTTCTGCTTTGATTGCTAAATTCTAGCATTTTTATTTGAAGCAAACTCACCAAGGTTTATCTTCACTAACCGCCTCTCCATACCTGAAATTTCCTTTTGTTGTTTTCTTCCCCTTTTAAAATCAAAATAGTCAGATGCTTATAGATTTCACAAAGCAAGAAACCAGGAATGAATTATGATGAGAATCGCTGCCAGTTTTTTAAGCTCTTCTTATAAACAGAAACCAGTTTAATATTTTTGACTGATACTTTTCAATAAATAATGAAATTATTAAGAAATAAGTTAGAATTGGTTTTGTCTGTATGCATATTTTAGCATCAAAGAATATTTTAATTAGGCACTTTTGATGTATTACACATAATTATGTTTACCTTTAATTTGGCATGAAAATGACATTTTGAGAACTAAATTCAGTGGTGTATTTTAGAGCATACCACTAGAGAAATACATTTCGTCTCCTGGGGCCCTATTTCTGCTTCTCCCTACCATTGCTGAATTCAAATTAATATTTTTTTAAAAAAATTTGATGGTGATGAAATTGTAGATTCTGAAACCAGACCACCATAATTAACACCATTTTCCTAATCAATGAACCTTGCAAATTTGTATTTTGGTGTCTGATTAATAGTTCAAATGACTTGAGGAGGGGGGCATGGCATTTGCTCTGTAGTGAAAAAGTGATGATTATTTCTAAGGTCAGTGTGCAGAGAAACTTGTGCCCCATATATGGTGACCCTTTAGTTTCTGAGGGATTCACTGACATGACAGTGAGTGACTCAACAGTGTTAGCAGAGATGGGAGGGGACTGGGGAGTCTGGGAAGCAGACCAGGTTTCCTGGTTACAATACAGGCAGAGTTGCTTAAGCTGCCATCAGCATGTCCAATGAAAGTATATAGATTCATAAGTCAGTAGGCGCCAGGACCCATGATTTCTGATTATTGGCTGAATTCAGTTTCACATTATCACTCCTTGTCTCTCTTTTTGCATAGATTTTTTTCATGTATTTATTCTATGTGTACATATTACTGTTTACTGTTCATTGTGACAGACACTGAGGATAAGCATGACAATAAATTGTCAAGTAAATAGACTAGGCAGCCTGTGTTCATGTATGCTAAGTTGTTTCAGCTGTGTCCGACTCTGTATGACCCACCAGGCTCCTCTGTTCATGGGATTCTCCCAGCAACAGCATAATATAGCTATTCTGATAGAATTATGTGAGCCTTGGGAGACTCAGTTAACTCAGACTTTTTAAGGTGTGTGTTTTGTTTTTTTTTTGAGATTGTTTATTTTGGTCATTCTAGGACTTTTGCTTTTCATATACATTTTATTTTATTTTTTTAGAATGAACATTTTTATTTTTTTTTATTTTTGAGGGAGCAGCCTGAGAGACAATGGCATGCTTGGGAAGCTGCCTCATTGCTTAGAATGTAGAGTCCAAAATAGTTAAGGCAGAAGTGACAGTAGTGGACAGTGAGAGATGGAGGTAGAGAGATGGACACACACCAGATCTTAAAGGGCTCTCTCAGTTGTCCTGCCGCCATCTTCTTCACACAGAGCAAGTTGAAGAGCTTATTCTGGCCCTTAGGGTCTCAATCAGACCCCATCCCAGAAGAGCTGGGGTAGTGATGGTCCTGGTTCGACTCAGACTGTCTTTTCCTGCTGTGATCTGGTTCTCCATACTGTAGTACTGTGGGTCACATCCTTCTCCAGTTCCCCCCTCTTTTCTTACATCAGTGCTGACATTTCAGTTGTAGTGAGTTCTCAGTCTCTTTGTCTATAGTCACTCAGAGAGATCAGTCTTAAATTTAATCCATTATCTGTCATTGTAGCTGTTTTGCTTCTGAATTATTAACTACATCATTTATGTAAATGCTGAAGGTGTAACTTTTTGCCAGTACTAACATGACATCTCTATTTTTTTCAGTGTACTTTTTTCCTAGTTTTGCTAGAAGGGGGCCTTAGGAAGATTCATCATTTGTGGTGCACAGGGCAAGAGAATACCTTTTTGCCATTTCCCATGTTTATGATTCTACATGCCTGACTTTGCCTCTCAGTAATGGTGAATGAGAGCAATGAATTCTCTTTGTGTTTCTGGTGAAATTTTGCTCTTTAACTCTTCCAGGCTTACTTAGCCTGGAACCCGAGAGTTAACATCACTAATAGTGATTGTTTAACTATCCAGAAGACAAACAGGAAAAGGAAATAGTGTACATAATTCTGAAATCGTATAATTCACCTCTCGTCTATAGATCACAGACTTTTTAAAAATTTATTTTTGATTAAAGGATAACTGCTTTATAATGTTACGTTGGTTTCTGCCATACATCAACATGAATCAGCCGTAGGTATACATATGTTCCATCCCTCTTGAACCTCTCTCCCACCTCCCACCTCATCCCATACCTCTAGGTTGTCACAGCCTAGAGTACCAGGTTGAGCTTCCTGTGGATTGTTGACTTTTAACTATCTTTTTCATTGTTTCAAGTTTATAGCACCAATACATATTTATCTTGAAACTGGCAAATGTCTCCTAAGAAAATTACCTTTGGCATCTTCTATATATTCATATTGGAGAAGGAAATGGCAACCCATTCCAGTATTGTGGCATGGAAAATCTCATGGACAGAGGAGCCTGGTGGGCTACAGTCCATAGGGTTGCAAGAGTCAAACATGACTAAAATTGTTTCCCTGGTGTATCCTGTGAAATACTAGTTCTTATGGATGTTCATTGGTGCTGGTAGAAAAGCTGGTGCTGTTGTCAAACAAGTATGGAAAATCTTAAAGCTGTGGTTAAATGAGGATAACCAGGCTTCTTTACTGAAATTCTCCTGGAGCTTTTAATATGTTAATGTGCATTGTGAATTTCCAAGTTAAAAAAAAAAGAAAAAAAAATGTGGCATGTTGCCCGGATTCATTTGATCATGTAACTCTATTTGGGTGATGGGAGATGATTTACAGAAACTATGTTGTGTGGGTTGTATGGTAGCCCTTATTAGTACAACTGATGATAAATTGGGAGACTCTGATCTTGGGAAAATTAAATATATTTCAGAGACAAGTATCAAAGAATACAAATAGAACAGTGAGAGAATTAAGAGAATCTTGGGGTCTTAATCTTTGAGTAGAGGCTCAACAACAAAATATACATAGATGGATCCAGCCATATTGTGGCTCATCTCTTTACTTACTAGTCATTTAAGTGCTGCTAGAGCCTCCACTGTGAGACAGGCACTGTAATGGGCCTTAGTGACAAGGTATTAGTGAGAGAGAGGTTGGAAGAACACATCAGTAGACAATGGAATGCATCAGAAGATAATGAAAAGAGCTGGAAGTGATGACTGTGAAGTCATGGACTGTGGCTCTGAGAGGGAATATGACAGTAGGGGCTACCCTAGCTAGGGTGCTTAGAGAAGGCCTCCCTGGATAGGTGATGTTTAAACTGAAACTTAAAAGATGCAAAGATTCTATTTTTGTGAAAATTTGGGAGATCAGAGGGACAGTAAGTACAAAGGTTCTGAAGTAAGAAGGGACGTTTGAGGAGCCATCAGAGCCCAGTGTGGTTGGAGCTTTGCAGGATAATAGAGGCTTTCCAGGTGGTGCTAATGGTAAAGAACCTGCCTACAATGCAGGAGACTTAAGAGACACAAGTTTGATCCCTTGCTTGGGAAGATCTTTGGAGGAGGCATGGCAACCCACTCCAGTATTCTTGCCTGGAGAATCCCATGGACAGAGGAGCCCCGCAGGCTACAGTCTATAGGGTTGCACAGACTCGGACACAACCGAAGCAACTGAGCATGTGTATACGTGGGACATGAAATTAGTCTGGCCTGCTTTTAATGTTGTAGATCACTTGTAACTGCCTCAAACCTAGGCAAATAATGAAAAATATTCCGCATGATCTGTTCTGGGTTACCAGGGGTCTACAGGCATGCACAGTTCCTTTGGACATGGCATTTATACCTATATCTTCCAAAGGGACCACAAAGGCATTGTGGATTTTAGTCCCTGGCTTAGTGCCATCCCAGCCCATCCCATCATGGCTAACACTGATGAAATCATTTTTAAAAATAAGCTAAAAATGAAGTAATGTGCATACCTACAGTGTTCTTGCCTGGAGAATCCCAGGGACGGGGGAGCCTGGTGGGCTGCCATCTATGGGGTCACATAGAGTCGGACACAACTGATGTGACTTAGCAGCAGCAACAGCATGTAGGCGTAAATTTCTGGATATTTTAAAGTGAAATAATCCTGTGAAGCCCAGATGGAGGAATATAACATACTCAGCCTTGTCATGCCATGGCACACATAGGAAATGAGAGCCCTTGTGTAGCACAGTGGAGAGAATGGACCAGGCTGGGGAAGCACAGATTCAGCACTCCGGCCCCTTGGGCACTGGACAGCTACTCCAGTTGGTGAGGGGATCAGTGTCTGTGGCCGATTACTGACCTATTTGCTGCCTACTAGCTGTCCCAGTTGGAATGTTCTACACTGGAGGACTGTATGAAGAAGAAAGCCAAAGGCGTACCATAAATGGGACTTACAAGTCAGCTTTGGCTTTTCATTCTGTAGAAATAGTTACAGTAGTGTTATCTAGTCAGTAATATTCTTAGTTTGGAAGTGGCATCTTGGAATTAGTTTTATCTTCTTGTTCATCCTAACCAGATAGCTCTTTTCAGAATTGTTGTTCTTGTTGTTGAGTTGCTAGTTGTGTCCGACTCTTTGCAACTCTATAGACTGTAGCACGCCAGGCTTCCCTGTCCTTCAGTATCTCCTGGAGCTTGCTCAGACTCATGTCCATTGAGTCAGTGGTGCCATCCAACCATCTCATCTTCTGTCGCCACCTTCTCCTCCTGCCCTCAGTCTTTTCTCAGCATCCAGTGAGTTGGTTCTTTGCATCAGGTGGCCAAAGTATTGGAGCTTCAGCCTCAGCATCAGTACTTCCAATGAATATTTGGGGTTGATCTCCTTTAATATTGACTGGTCCTTGCAGTCCAATGGTCTCTCAAGAGTCTTCAGCACCACGATTTGGAAGCATCAGTTCTTTGGCGCTCAGCCTTCTTTATGGTCCAACTTGGACATCTGTACATGACTACTGGAAAAGTTTCAGAATTGAGGATTCACATCTTTTTCAGTCACTTGGTCTGTAATCATGCAGGGACTGACTGACAATGACAGATAAAACCCTTACCTAAGCAGCATCAGAATTTGGGGATTGATGAATGAAAAGAGGATAGTGTTTCCAGGTTGCTGAGGTGGAGGGGAGAACTAGAAATTTCACACTTAAGATTCTAAGTCTTCAAAGACACAGCAAACAAACTTATGGTTACCAAAGAAGAAAAGGTGGGGAGGGATGAGGTGGTGGGAGGAATAAATTAGGAGCTTGGGATAACAGATAAAATAAACAATAAGGCCGTACTCTATGGTATAGGGAACTATATCCAGTATCCTGTGATAACCTATAATATAAAAGAATCTGAAAACCTATAATGTAATGGAATCACTTTTCTGTATGTAGAAACTAACACAACATTGTAAATCAACTACAATCCAGTATTCTTGCCTGGAGATTTCAATGGACAGAGGAGCCTCGTGGGCTGTAGCCCATGGGGTTGCATAGAGTCAGACACAACTAAGTGATTAAAACTTTCACTTTCAAATCAACTATACCTCTATTGGAAAAGGCAGTGGCAACCCACTCCAGTACTCTTGCCTGGAAAATCCCATGGTGGAGGAGCCTGGTAGGCTGCAGTCCACGGGGTCTCTAAGAGTCAGGCACAACTGAGCAACTTCACTTTGACTTTTCACTTTCATGCACTGGAGAAGGAAATGGCAACCCACTCCAGTGTTCTTGCCTGGAGAATCCCAGGGACAGAGGAGCCTGGTGGGCTGCCATTTATGGGTTCGCACAGAGTTGGACATGACTGAAGCGACTTAGCAGCAGCAGCAGCATACCTCTATTGACAAAAGAAGACCCCAAGTCTAATATGAGATTTGCTGCTTTGAAGAGAGCTTTAGCTGTGAGGAAGTACATGGTGGTTCCCAAGGCCAGTACCTCCCATTGCTGCTGCTGCTGCTGCTAAGTGCCTCAGTCGTGTCCGACTCTGTGCGACCTCATAGAGGGCAGCCCACCAGGCTCCCTCATCCTGGGATTCTCCAGGCAAGAACACTGGAGTGGGGTGCCATCGTCTTCTCTGACCTCCCATTGCTAGGTACCCAAAATTCTCAGAATGGGTTGGTGTTGTTAATAGTAGTAAAAATTCCAGCAGTGATTTTGGTAGTCATGAAGACTAAACATGTGATAGCAGAAACTTGAGTCATTGAACTATATACATTACCTGATAAGAGTATTAGATTCAAACATTGTATTTATAGCATCCAGATTGCTGAAGGAATATGCCCCCAATATTACATTTTTTTCTGCCCAGATCTTTTTCATTGACCAGTTGTTTTTCTTTCTTTTTTTAATAAGTCAAACACCTACCTAAATTTCACCCACTAAAAATAGTCTCATAGCTTCAAATAAAGAAGTTAACTTGACAAGCATGTTAGTTGTTCAGTTGTGTCTGATGCTTTTGCGACTCCATGGACCACCAGGCTCCTCTGTCCATAGAATTCTCCAGGCAAGAATACTGGAGTAGGTTGGCCATTCCCTTCTCCAGGGCGTCTTCCGGACCCAGGGATCAAACCCAAGTCTCCTGCATTGCAGAGGTTCTTTACTGTCTGAGCCACCAGGGAAGCCCATGTGTTTTTATTTATTTTTCCCTTGCACTTGTTTTTAAGAGCATTAGGTCATTATTTCTGAAGTTTATCCTAAGTTTTACTTTCTTTCGTATAATAAGACCTAAATCAAAGGTTCCTTTGTGTTTATTAATCTGTCATCTTCCAGGATGGGTAGGTTTCTTTACAAAGGGCCAGACTTGGCTTACAGGCTGTGCTGTGAGTCTAACTGATTAATAGCATGCTGCTCAGTCTTCTGTCTTTGTGACCTGGAAACTCAGCCTACACATGATTAATGGGAAGGAGGTTGACCTCTTTCTGGAAGGATGCTACTGAAGTCTATCCTAAGGGTCCTCAGAGGGTGGCATTCAGAGTGGATAGTGCCTGGCTCCACTAAAGAGAACTGACCCCTCTCTCTGAGGAGGGGCACTCTGCTGCTACTCACTCTTGTTCCAGACCATCTCTGTCCAAATTAAGAAGGTCTGTGTAGTGACTTCTTCCCAGGAGCTTTAGCATCATTATCTAATGTCAGGAAAATCTTTGGGGGATAGAATGAGAAGGCTGTGCCTGGAGGAATCCCTCTCCCGCCCACACCTAGTAGCTTCTAGCTTCAGGCACAGGCCTGGTGAGAGGGGGAGGTGCCAAGCCACTTAGGTGGCTGCCCACGTGCTGTGAGCCTGAGGAGTTCTGGGTCAGAATTCTGTAAATTTAGCTGACAGGGTTTTCTACTACTTTCCAATTAAGTCAGTAAAGTGTTGACATCTTTCTTAACATATATGATAAGGAGACGGGAGGCAGGCAGCCCTGAAAATGAAAAAAGAAGTCAGTTTTTAAAATGTGAAATCTACAGGAAGCAATTTTCCTTTCTTTTATGTGAAAATAACATCAGGAACTTTAGCACACTGACAGAATCTCATGGGTTTAGCTCTCATTGCCTCTTTTTTATTCTCTTCCTTAATATTTCCCACTTAATAGAAGCTTCTAAATGTGTCTCACAGCCATGTGTGTGCCTCCCTGGCTACCATCATAGCACTTGCATAAAAGGTGTGTCCCTATTTTAGAAAATGATCTAGTGCTAAACTGTTGCAGGACGTTATAAAAACTGTTTATCATACCTACTGAGGTGTCCCTGGAATGTGGTAGTTTTCTTCTGTCCCTTTTCTATAAGCAGCAAATGAAAACAAGGAATAGAGACATTTTTATTACCGAAGTATAGTTGATTTACACTGTTGTGTTAATTTTGGTATACAATATAGTGATTTCTGGGTTATTAATAAATATTGAGTATACTTGTGCTATACAGTAGGCCCTTGTTGGTTATCTATTTTATATGTCCTAGTGCGTATCTATTAATCCCAAACTCCTTATTTATCCCTCTCTCACCTTTCTCCCTTGGTAACTACAGATATCTTTTCTGTGTCTGTGGATCTATTTCTGCTTTGTATATAAGTTCATTTATATCATTGATTTTTTTCTTTTTTTTTAGATTCCATATATAAGCGATATCATAAGATATTTTTCTTTCTCTGTCTGGCTTACTTCGCTTAGCAGGATAATCTCTAGGTCCAAGGAATGAGACTGCTGAAGCACACCTAAGCCTGTCGGAGGAGAAGGCAGCATCACCAGACATCTGTTATTACTCTGTGGAGGCATCAAGTGGTCCCTACCCGCTGTTTTCGCCTAAGCAAGGTGGTCACTTCTGGAGTAGAGAACGGAATGTTAGTGGATTTTAACATTGAATGAGCATTAAGCAGGCATCATACTCAGTGCTTCTCACTGAGTTTATGACTTGTTTTGTAAAAAATCATAGGAGAGAGCACCTGGATTATATGTCTTGAATGTGAGGGAGGAAACAGGTTGCCTTGGGAGGGAATTTTCCATTTTCCTTGGGAAGAATTCAACCATCTCTAGTAATGGAAAGAGGAAAGAACAGTTTAAATAATTTACATAGCAAATTAATAACACAATAATTATCCATTTGCTTATTTAAAATGGACCGGAAAATCCAACTTTTTTCATGAAAGATTATTTCATTGCATGTACTAAAATAGAATAATGCTGTACCAAAAGCTGTAAAATGATATAAGACTTTTGAAAATGTATTAATATATAAAATATTTATTATGGAGGCTCAGTAGTGTTTGCATTTAATCATTTTTATTGTATATCAGGGGTTAGTCACTTCATTCTGAATTCTGAAAAATGAACATGAGATGTTTTGCAAGCACTGCTTTTTCTGGAGTGCATTCTCAGCGGGATTTACTGAGGAAATACTTATTTGTTGAGAGGTAGGGGCATGTATCTGTAAGCACATTACAAATGCTTCCCACAATGGCACTAAAATGATCGGAGGAATGAGAAGCAAGCCAAACCACATTGCTTCATTGAATTGAATTCTTATCAGTATGTTAAGTGGAGTATGGATGAGTTCGCGAAACATATTCAGGACAACAGAGAGGCAATGCCTTTCTTCTAGCTCTGTGTTTAGAAAACCACATCCTTCTCTTAGCTTTTTTGGACCCCAGCCTTGGTACTTGTCTGTGTTTTCCATTATGTGACCTTTATGTGACATATGTACATTTTTCTGTTTCCAAAGCATGCATGTGTGGTTGTTCAAGTTTTAGGGCCAAGAGTTACAGCATTTGTGATGTAGCTACGTAATAAGGAAGAGTTAATCAACTAAATGCTGATATATTTCAAATGGAATCACAGTACAGGGCCAAGGAAAGTGGTTCCTCATTGGTAGGTTTTCTGTGTTACACTGAGGTCCCTAAGGACCAAGGGTATGCCCCATTCTCAGTCAGTTCCAATAGTGTAGATGTTGGGAAATATTTTCTCACTAAATTCAGGTGAGTGTCAGAGCTTGCCTCCTGAAATGCTTTTGGGGCCTTGAGTGTTAGTACATCAAATTGGGTCCAGAGCTGCATTCTCCCTCGGCCATTTGGCCAAACTGGGTGGAACTTGGTGGAGAGAGCTTGGTACCAACCGTTGGCAGTATTTAGGGTTGTTTATTTAAAAAAAAAAAAAAAGAAGAAGTCTGTGAAATGGTGGTACCTTTCAACCTGTTCCAAGTTTAAATCTCTATGATCTGCTATCACTATGTAGTCACTCTGGGAAAGGGTTAGCTATGATTCCCAGTCTGTGCCATTCCATACAGGGCTGCAGAGATTTACAAGGTCATGCCCAAACCCTGGAGCCATCTTGCACAGCCATGGAACCTTCCTGGGGTTAATGTTATATTGAAACATGATGATTCCTTGTTTATGGATGCATTTGCTAAATGGCAACCTGTGCTGTTTGGGGATAATTGGAAGCTGACTTAATAGTCCTGGGTGAGAAATGGCAGCAGGAGAGAGAATATGCAAGACTGAAATAATATCCAACGCTGTGTTCTATACAGAGGTAATTGCAGAAGTGAGGGTTCTGGTGTGTGAAGAAGTTCCAGTCAGATGCCTGCATAGATAGGAAACATCATGCAATTTCAGATCTTGGAGTCTCCTAAATACACGAGAGCCTTCATTTCAACCACATGATAGTCTGCATTGTGGAGAAAAAGTGATATTGTTCCACAGTTGGTTAAAGGTGCATGTTAATGCTCTCAGGAAGTAGTTATATCCTTACTTCTGTTTCTACCCAGCTGAATATCTTAATTCAGAAATGTTTGAGGAATATCTTTTTAATATGTAAGTGTGTGTGCTTAGTCGCTCAGTTGTGTCTGGCTCTTTGTGACCCCATGACCGTTGCCTGTCGGGCTTCCCTGTCCATGGGAATTCTCCAGGCAAGAATACTAGAGTGGGTTGCCATGCCCTCCTCCAGGTTTTTTTTAATATATGTGATAAATCAAATCCTAAGGATTTGATGAGTTTAAGTTATCTTTGGAGCCTACTACACCTTTTCTATTTTTAGATTTTCTTCCACTCTTTCTAGGACAACTGAAGTCCAAGCAGTCACTTGAGTGGTTCATGGTGACATCACCAATCTAAAGAGTAGAGAACAATTGGAAATTAGGAGCGGCAGCTAATTTAATTGCAAATAAAGCTCTGCAAGGTTAGAAATTTGTGGGCTTACTAATAAAGAGTATTTAACCGCACACATTAGTTCTGTTTACTTTTGTGGCCTGGAAATGCTGTGATTTTATTAGCTAGGCAAATTGCAAAGGTCTAGATGGGAGAGGATTGCAGAGCAGAGTGGACAGAGCAGCTGGAGAGAGGGTAAGGACCAGATCAAAGGTACTGATCCTTCCTCAACTCTGTCATTCTGATTATCATTGTGGACATACAGAGTAGCAAATCCAGTCACATTGTAGCAAATGCTGGGGGAGGAGGGAGGGAGGGAGAGGCGCTTAGGCATGCATTAGCCTGGCATGTCTGAATAAAGCTTTCTGCACCTGTAGTTCTCATGCATTATTTATTGTGACACCTCTGCTCTCACTCCTCTTATACTGCACTCCATCTGAAAGAGAGAAGGGTGCATAGGAAATCCTCAGCTCTTGGCCTAGTGCACTTAGAGAAGATGGCCTGCCAATTTGGTAACTGTGATAACTGCAGCAGTATTCTTGGGTAGCTTGTTTTCAGGGCATCTTTAATGGGCAGGAAGGATGTAAGGAGGCTATTAGCCTTGGCTGTGCTGAGCTTAGAGTGCTGTCAGCCATCCACTGCACGGATGCCCCCTGCTGAGTTCTTCCTTGATTAGTCTGTTCTAATGTCTTTGCCTGGATGCATCCGTGCTGCAGTCGAGAATTAAGATTTGCAATGTCTGCCTGGGAGTACAAGGCTGTTCTCTATTTTGGAGCCCAGAGGCCTTTTGTTTCCTTGCTTTGCCACTGGAAACACATTTCCTGGCAAGTGGGCTGGTTGTTGGATGAGCAGCATGAACACGGAAAAGAAAATACTGGGAGTGAAGGGTGGTCAGCTACAGTCTGTCTGACTCGGAAGAGGAGATTCCAGCTGCTGTGGAGATGGGAAAGGATGGTGGCTGGTGAACACTTGTCCTGATTCAAGAAACTGAGCAGGGTGAGGAACAGCTCGTTGTAAGCAAAAAGACCGAATTAGCTCCGTGAAGTAATATTAAGTGCAAATCCCTGCCGTTGTCCTCATGAAATCAGCTTTCATCCCCACCCCATCGCTTTTTACAGCTGGATTAGGTGTTTGATGCAGGGCTGGGAAGTGGGTTTTTGCTAACTAAAGACCTACAGTGGTTCACTTCAGGTCTGAATACAAGGGGGACCCATTTCTTAGATGTCCCAGATGCAGTGACTCTAAGGGCAAAATGGGGACTTGAAGAATAAACTTTACCAGTTTGGGAAAAACTGAATGAGATGAGCGGCCAGCCAGGAGACTTGACCTTTGGCACATTCAAGAGGCCCTATTCTGGGGAATAAGGGAGTACAGAATCTCGAGAGAATGGTGGCAGGTAAGAGGCACCTGGGTGACATAAAGAGGTATTAGTGGTGGCCCTGGGAGCTGCCAGCATTTCAGAGACAGATAGTTCATGTGGATCCAGGCTGACCAGGCCCCTCCAAGGTGACTGAGATTCACAGAAAGGATTCCATGGACCCTGGACCTGAAGGAGCTGGCTGCTGGACAGGTTATCAAGACACAGAATGAGATATTTGGGGACGAAGGACAGGACATGGTTCTTTGGGGAAGAGATGGGTGGAGTAGTTTGCTTTTGTCTAGACCATAAGACTCTTGAAATTAAATACCATATGTTATACAAAGTAGGTTCTAAATAAATATTTGTTGAAAAGGTAAACATAGAAAGCACTTTTTCTTGATGCTGAAAATAGATTCAAGTGGTGTATCTATCAGACTCATTTGAAAAGACCCTGATGCTGGGAAAGATTGAAGGTGGGAGGAGAAGGGGGACAGAGGATGAGATGGTTGGATGGCATCACTGACTCACTGAACATGAGTTTGGGTAAACTCTAGAAGTTGGTGATGGACAAGGAGGCCTGGCGTGCTGCAGTCCGTGGGGTTGCAAAGAGTTGGATGTTACTGAGCGACTGAACTGACTGATCAGCAAGTATAATATAATGATGGGTCTGTTAGTGAGCTGACTTAGAGTTCCCCAGCAATCCCTTCTCCCCCTCCCCCTACAGTAACGGCAAATTTAGTCACCTCGGATTGAGATTGAGCCTGGTTGGGGGAAGAGAGCCCCCTAGACATGATTAGTGTGTCCTAGTTGGGTGGAAGAGCCTGTAGATGTAGAAAACATGGGTCACTCTAGCACGCCACTGCCTGAATTTTCAAGGATGGAGTACCTTTCTGTTTGTAAACTCAGTTATAGTCTTTTTACTCCCCAGAGGATGTAAGGAATCATTCCAAAGCAGTTACAGATAACCTGATGTAAAAATAGGTGGCAGTATGGGGCACTCTGGTCAGTGTGCATGGGCTGGCCTACTCTTGTCATCTCAAATCTGGAATGATGTTTTCTCCTAGTACAATTGCATTTGTGTTGGTTGCCTTGGAAAGACAGTGAATCTTACATTAAGAGTTTATGTTTTGAGTCACATTTAATCACATTATTTTTTTCCTACAAACTGTGAATTTTAGTCTACATTATCATCTAAGTAATACAGGTTTTGAAACCCTGGCTTTATTTTATAAGCAGCAATGAATGGAAACAGTAATATTCAACCCCCCCCCACTATTTTTTTAATCTATTCAAGTTGCATAAAATCAGCTTTTGTACCAGAAAATGTAAAAGAGGTCAACCTCTACACTTTGGATACTGTTTTTACTGAAATAGAATAATGTCATGCAAGTATTTATGAGGCAAATCAAATTACTCAGTTGTCGCTAAATGTGTGTATTTTTGTGTGCGTGTGTGTGCAGAGTTCTGTCATGGGATGAATTAGTGGCAGGACTTCCTCTGAGTGTGGCCTTCCTACCACCTGAGAAAGAATCCCCTAAGGTGCCATTAAGTGTAGCTTCTTTGGCCCTACTTTCCAAGCCAAATTTCTTGAGGCATTATTCTGAAACATGGGATATCAGGCTGAATGAGTTTTTGGACAAGATGTAATTAATACCAAGTGAATAGCAAGTAAGAAAGGGAAAGGCCATTGGAGATGGTGTTTGGGGTGTTGGGAAAAACTTTATAGGCAATGTGGAATTTGAATTTATTTTTAGGTTCTGAGACAAGAGATGGACACTTTCTGCACAAAGAATGGCTTAAACAAAAGATGAGTTTAAAAGACCATAAATAGACCCGCACCATCGGATGGAGACTTTGTTTTCCCTAGGGCAGTAGATACCTAGATAGGCATGATGAAATGAAATATAATGAAGGACTTATGAGAAACACTGAGAGACAGAAATGAGACTGATTGTAAAAAGAGAATAACATGTGATGCTTTGATCCACGTAAGTTTTCTTCCTGCATCCCACCTCCACATGGGCATGGTGTTCAGAAATTTGCACCAGAAAAACTAACCACATGATTACAGGGGGAAAACTATTTGGAAGAAATGTATTTGCTTTTGTACTATTTGCTAAGGACAGTAAGATCTAGATAGAGGTGAATGTGTTCAGATAATGTTTTCTGAATACAAAGATATCTTTGTTTCCTCTGTTTTCTGCCATAAACCTAATATTAAACTAATGTCATAATTGAAACATAAAGCTCATTTTTACAAATATCTCTGTTAGAGTCACTGTGAGCATGTGTGTTATATTTATTAGTGTACATTATGTCAGCTCTTCTAAGCTTTTTATACCCTTCTCTGTAGCCAGCCAGGTATAATAAGAATAGAGAATGAAGGTTTTAGTAAATTGCATTTCCCTCTTTTTCCTTTATTTGATGCTCATATGAACCCTGTGAGGCAGATGAAATTGACAAGACTTTGTTGATGCATTTAAGCTGATAACCTGAGTAGGGGAGAAACTAAGATTTGTGCTCCATGTCTTGTGGAGCTAGACAGAGGAGCCAGACCAGTGCCTTTCCTGTCCACTTGTCATGCCCGCTTTGAATGGACTTGCTAGTTTCTTTTCTATTCTCTCCTTGACCCAGGTATAAAGCTTATGAAGTGAAGTGAAGTCGCTCAGTCATGTCCGACTCTTTGTGACCCCATGGACTATAGCCTCCCAGGCTCCTCTGTCCATGGGATTTTCCAGGCAATAGCACTGGAGTGGATTGCCATTTCCTTCTCCAGGGGATCTTCCTAACCCAGGGATTGAACTCGGGTCTACCGCATTCTAGACAGACGATATAGACTGCTGGAAATAATTCCTTGTTTTCCAGTCACAGATTTCTTCTAAAATCCAGAGACTTAATATGCTTTCAACTTTTGTCATAGGATTAGGTTTATCATCTAAAAGAAACATAATAGGAAATACTGGGCATTTATGTTCTTTCTCTAAGTATTTGATACATGTTGACTTATTTCATCCTTATATTAACCCTCTGAAGTAATAACTATTTCTATGGCTATTTTAGATAAGAAACAGAGACCCCAAATTGATAAGTACTTGATTAACATTGAACAGGGAGGATGAAAAGAAAAGAAAAACAAAGTTTCTCTGGGGCTCTCCAAGCTGGAATAATACGTTGCTAATGTGATCCCTCAGTGTCCCTCATTCTTCTGGTGTGACTGTAGTGTACTGTCTTCTGAGATGCTGATTATAGTACTTAACTCATAAGACATGCTGACAGTTGCAAACTGGACATTCTTTAGTGGATTTAGAGAGTTCTGATTGAATATATTTCTGATAATTGAAGTTTCAAAGAAATCCTTCACTTTTTAGTTTAGTCATTTCCACATGCAAGGCATTTGGGGATTATGTAGGATTGTAAACCCTAGGTTCCCCAAAGCGTACTGTAGCATTTTTGAATGGAACTTGTGGGGCTGAAGATAAAGAATGAGGTTGAAACTTACAAGGGAATAATTTCCCATTTAAAATAAAATTTCAATCATTTGAAAGTGATGTTACTA
The DNA here is from genome assembly GCA_006408695.1 of Aepyceros melampus. Lineage (NCBI taxonomy): Eukaryota > Metazoa > Chordata > Mammalia > Artiodactyla > Bovidae > Aepyceros > Aepyceros melampus. Next base: position 87,541 of record SJXQ01012323.1, read on the forward strand.
TTCAGTATTTTATTAGTAGACATGACTTTCTTCATTATTTTTATTTTACCATATCTTAGTTCTTTTAATCTGGACTTAGACCCATTAAGATAAATGTTTTGCTGGTTTGTTTTCTTTTTAAAAAATTTTTATTGGAGTATAGTTGATTTACAATGTTGTGTTAGTTTCAGGTATACAGCAAAGTGAATCAGTTACACATATACTTTTTAGGTTCTTTTCCCATGTAGGACATTAGAGAGTATTGAGTAGAGTTCTCTGTGCTTTACAGTTGATCCTTACTAGTTATCTGTTTTATATTAGTAGTGTGTACAAGTCAGTCACAGTCTCCCAGTTTATCCCTCCCCCTACTCTTATCCCCTGGTAACTATAAGTTTATTTTCTACGTCTGTATCTTTATTTCTGTTTTGTAGATAAGTTCATCTGTAGTCTTAGTCTTAGCAACACATATAAGTGTTGCTAAGTTGCTTCAGTCATGTATGACTCTTTGCAACCCTATGGACTGTATGTAGCCTGTCAGGCTCCTCTGTCCGTGGGATTCTCCGGGCAAAAATACCAGAGTGAGTTGCCGTGTCCTCCGGTAGGGGATCTTCCTGACCCAGGGATCAAACCCACCTCTTATGTCTCCTGCACTGGCAGATGAGTTTGGCCACCTGGGATGGAAAAGGCAATGGCAACTCACTCCAGTACTCTTGCCTGAAATCCCATGGATGGAGGAGCCTGGTAGGCTGTGGTCCATGGGGTCGCGAAGAGTCAGACACGACTGAGCGACTTCACTTTCACTTTTCACTTTCATACATTGGAGAAGGAAATAGCAACCCACTCCAGTGTTCTTGCCTGGAGAATCCCAGGGACAGCAGAGTCTGGTAGGCTGCTGTCTATGGGGTCGCGCAGAGTTGGACATGACTGAAACGACTTAGCAGCAGCAGCAGGCCACCTGGAAGCCCACAGATAAGCGATATGATATTTGTCTTTCTCTGTCCCACTTTACTCAGTATGACAGTCTCTAGGTCCATGCATGTTGCTCCAAAAGCTGCAAATGGCATTGTTTTGTTCTTTCGAGGCTGAGTGATATTCCATTGTGTGTGTGTGTGTGTATATATATAAATACTAAATAATATTTGTCCATTGATCTGTGAATAGACATTCCATTTGTTTCCATGTTTTGGCTATGGTGAATAGTGCTGCTATGAACATGGTGGTGAATGTATCATTTTGAATTAGAGTTTTGTCTGGAAATATGCTCAGTAGTGAAGATATTTATTTTTTTTTGTCTAGTTCTTCTGTGTATTCTTGCTACCTCTTCTTAATATCTTCTGCTGTGTTAGAGTCATACAATTTCTGTCCTTTATCGAGCCCACTTTTGCATTAAATGTTCCCTTTCATGAACATTTAATGTATCTCTAATTTAATGTATCTCAACATGACAATCTCTAATTTTCTTGAAGCGATGTCTGGTCTTTCCCATTCTGTTGTTTTCCTCTATTACTTTGCACTGATCACTGAGGAAGGCTTTCTTATCTCTCCTTGCTATTCTTTGGAACTCTGCATTCAAATGAGAATATCTTTTTTTTTCCTTTGCTTTTTGCTTCTCGTCTTTTTACAGCTATTTGTAAGCCCTCCTCAGAAAGCCATTTTGCTTTTTTGCATTTCTTTTCCATGGGGATGGTCTTGCTCCCTGTCTCCTGTACAATGTCACAAACTTCATTCCATAGTTCATCAGGCACTCTATTTACCAGATCTAGTCCCTTAAATCTATTTCTCACTTCCACAGTATAATCATAAGGGATATGATTTACCTGAATGGCCTAGTGGTTTTCCCTACTTTCTTCAATTTAAGTCTGAATTTGGCAATAAGGGGTTAATGATCTGAGCCACAGTCCACTCCCGGTCTTGTTTTTGCTGACTGTATAGAGCTTCTCCATCTTTGGCTGCAAAGAATATAATCAGTCTGATTTCGATGTTGACCATCTAGTGATGTCCATGTGTAGAGTCTTCTCTGGTGTTGTTGGAAGAGGGTGTTTGCTATGACCAGTGGATTCTCTTGGCAAAACACTATTAGTCTTTGCCCTGTTTCATTCCATATTCCAAGGCCAAATTTGCTTGTTACTCCAGGTGTTTCTTGACTTCCTACTTTTGCATTCCAGTCTCATATAATGAAAAGGACATCTTTTTTGGGTGTTAGTTCTAAAAGATCATGTAGGTCTTCATAGAACCATTCAGCTTCAGCTTCTTCAGCATTACTGGTTGGGGCATGGGCTTGGGTCACCATGATATTGAATGGTTTGCCTTGGAAACAAACAGAGATCATTTTGTCATTTTTGAGATTGCATCCAAGTACTGCATTTCAGACTCTTTTGTTGACCATGATGGCTACTCCATTTCTTCTGAGGGATTCCTGCCCATAGTAGTAGATATAATGGTCATCTGAGTTAAATTCACCCNGATCTTCCCGACCCAGGGATCAAACCCAGGTCTCCCGCACTGGAGGCAGACGCTTTAACCTCTGAGCCACCAGGGAAGCATCCTTCTTTGTCTCTTTTCGCAGCCTTTGTTTTAAAGTCTATTTTATCTGATATGAGTATTGCTACTCCTGTTTTCTTTTGGTCTCTATTTGCATGGAATATCTTTTCCCAGCCCTCCACTTTCAGTTTGTATGTGTCCCTTGTTTCAAGGTGGGTCTCTTGTAGACAACATATATAGTGGTCTTGTTTTTGTATCCATTCAGCCAGTCTTTGTCTTTTGGTTGGGGCATTCAACCCATTTACATTTAAGGTAATCATTGAGTATGATCCTGTTGTCATTTACTTTATTGTTTAGTTTCGAGTTTATACACCCTTTCTGTGTTTCCTGTCTAGAGAAGATCCTTTAGCATTTGCTGGAGAGCTGGTTTGGTGGTGCTGAATTTTCTCAGCTTTTGCTTGTCTGTAAAGCTTTTGATTTCCCCTTCATATTTGAATGAGATCCTTGCTGGTTACAGTAATCTAGGCTGTAGGTTATTTTCTTTCATCACTTTAGGTATGTCCTGCCATTCCCTTCTAGTCTGAAGAGTTTCTATTGAAAGATCACCTATTATCCTTATAGGAATCCCCTTGTGCGCTATTTGTTGTTTTTCCCTTGCTGCTTTTAATATTTGTTCTTTGTGTTTGATCTTCATTAATTTGATTAATATGTGTCTTGGGGTGTTTTACCTTTGGTTGATTCTGTTTGGGACTCTCTGGGTCTCTTGGACTTGGATGATTATTTCCTTCCCCATTTTAGGGAAGTGAATTTCAACTATTATCTCTTCAAGTATTTTCTCATGATCTTTCTTTGTTTCTTCTTCTTCTGAGAATCCTATGATTCAAATGTTGGGGCATTTAACGTTGTCCCAGAGGTCTCTCAGATTGTCTTCATTTTTTTTAATTTGTTTTTTTTTCCTCTCTGTTTCATTTATTTCTACCATTCTATCTTCTACCTCACTTATCCTATCTTCTGCCTCTGTTATTCTACTGTTGGTTCCCTCCAGTGTTTTTTTTTATCTCATTTATTGCATTATTCATTATATATTGACTCTTTTTTATTTCTTCTAGGTCCTTGTTAAACCTTTCTTGCATCTTCTCAATCCTTGTCTCTAATCTATTTATCTGTAATTCCATTTTGTTTTCAAGATTTTGGATCATTTTCACTATCATTATTCAGAATTCTTTATCAGGTAGATTCCCTATCTCTTCCTCTTTTGTTTGGTTTGGTGGGCATTTATTCTGTTCCTTTACCTGCTGGGTATTTCTCTGCCTCATCTTGTTTATATTGCTGCATTTGGGGTGGCCTTAGAGATCTCTTCAAGAAAATTAGAGATACCAAGGGAACATTTCATGCAAAGATGGGCTCGATAAAGGACAGAAATGGTCTGGACCTAACAGAAGCAGAAGATATTAAGAAGAGGTGGCAAGAATACACAGAAGAACTGTACAAAAAAGATCTTCACGACCCAGATAATCATGATGATGTGATCACTAATCTAGAGCCAGACATCTTGGAATGTGAAGTCAAGTGGGCCTTAGAAAGCATCACTACAAACAAAGCTAGTGGAGGTGATGTAATTCCAGTTGAGCTGTTTCAAATCCTGAAAGATGATGCTGTGAAAGTGCATCATCAAATTGAGTGCATTTGCTACTGCACTCAATATGCTAGCAAATCTGGAAAACTCAGCAGTGACCACAGGACTGGAAAAGGTCAGTTTTCATTTCAATTCCAAAGAAAGGCAATGCCAAAGAATGCTCAAACTACCACACAATTGCACTCATCTCACATGCTAGTGAAGTAATGCTCAAAATTCTCCAAGCCAGACTTCAGCAATATGTGAACCGTGAACTCCCTGATGTTCAAGCTGGTTTTAGAAAAGGCAGAGGAACCAGAGATCAAATTGCCAACATCCGCTGGATCATGGAAAAAGCAAGAGAGTTCCAGAAAAACATCTATTTCTGCTTTATTGATTATGCCAAAGCCTTTGACCGTGTGGATCACAGTAAACTGTGGAAAATTCTGAAAGAGATGGGAATACCAGACCACCTGACCTGCCTCTTGAGAAATCTGTATGCAGGTCAGGAAGCAACAGTTAGAACTGGACATGGAACAACAGACTGGTTCCAAATAGGAAAAGGAGTANCACAATTGCACTCATCTCACATGCTAGTAAAGTAATGCTCAAAATTCTCCAAGCCAGACTTCAGCAATATGTGAACCGTGAACTCCCTGATGTTCAAGCTGGTTTTAGAAAAGGCAGAGGAACCAGAGATCAAATTGCCAACATCCGCTGGATCATCGAAAAAGCAAGAGAGTTCCAGAAAAACATCTACTTCTGCTTTATTGACTATGCCAAAGCCTTTGACTATGTGGATCACAATAAACTGTGGGAAATTCTGGAAGAGATAGGAATACCAGACCACCTAACCTGCCTCTTGAGAAATCTGTATGCAGGTCAGGAAGCAACAGTTAGAACTGGACATGGAACAACAGACTGGTTCCAAATAGGAAAAGGAATACGTCAAAGCTGTATATATCACCCTGCTTATTTAACTTACATGCAGATTATGTCATGAGAAACGCTGGACTGGAAGAAACACAAGCTGGAATCAAGATTTCTGGGAGAAATATCAATAACCTCAGATATGCAGATGACACAACCCTTATGGCAGAAAGTGAGGAGGAGCTAAAAAGCCTCTTGATGAAAGTGAAAGAGGAGAGTGAAAAAGTTGGCTTAAAGCTCAACATTCAGAAAACGAAGATCATGGCAACTGGTCCCATCACTTTATGGGAAATAGATGGGGAAACAGTGGAAACAGTTTCAGACTTTATTTTTTGGGCTCCCAAATCACTGCAGATGGTGACTGCAGCCATGGAATTAAAAGACACTTACTCCTTGGAAGAAAAGTTATGACCAACCTAGATAGTATATTCAAAAGCAGAGACATTACTTTGCCAACAAAGGTCTGTCTAGTTAAGGCTATGGTTTTTCCTGTGGTCATGTATGGATGTGAGAGTTGGACTGTGAAGAAGGCTGAGTGCCAAAGAATTGATGCTTTTGAACTGTGGTGTTGGAGAAGACTCCTGAGAGTCCCTTGGACTGCAAGGAGATCCAAGCAGTCCATTCTGGAGGAGATCAACCCTGGGATTTCTTTGGAAGGAATGATGCTAAAGCTGAAACTCCAGTACTTTGGCCACCTCATGCTAAGAGTTGACTCACTGGAAAAGACTCTGATGCTGGGAGGGATTGGGGGCAGGAGGAGAAGGGGACAACCAAGGATGAGATGGCTGGATGGCATCACTGATTTGATGGACGTGAGTCTGAGTGAACTCCAGGAGTTGGTGATGGACAGGGAGGCCTGGCGTGCTGCGATTCATGGGGTCGCAAAGAGTCGGACACGACTGAGTGACTGAACTGAACTCAACTTCAGTATTCTGGCCGTTTATGGAGTTCTCTTTATTGTGGAGTTTCCTCACTGTGGGTGGGGTTGGACAGGTGGCTTGTCAAGATTTCCTGGTTAGGGTAGCTTGTGTCAGTATGCTGGTGGGTGGAGCTGGATTTCTTCTCTCTGGAGTGCAATGAAGTGTCCAGTAATGAGCAATGAGATGTCAATGGGTTTGGAGTGACTTTGGGCAGCCTGTATATTGAAGCTCAGGGCTATGTTCCTGTGTTGCTGGAGAATTTGCATGGTATGTCTTGCTCTGGAACTTGTTGGCCCTTGGGTGGTGCTTGGTTTCAGTGTAGGTATGGAGGTATTTGATGAGCTCCTATCGATTAATGTTCCCTGGAGTCAGGAGTTCTCTGGTATTCTCAGGATTTGGACTTAAGCCTCCTACCTCTGGTTTTCAGTCTTATTCTTACAGTAGCCTCAAGACTTCTCCATCTGTCACTTCCAAGGTGGTTCCCTCAGTTTTAGCTCCTTCTGTTTGCTGGTCTCTTCAGTGTCTAATTTTCACCCTGACACATGGGGGCGGTGGTGGACACTTTTTTAGGCTCACTTGTTCAGTCGTTATGTGGGGAGGGAGGGACGCTGCAAATGAATAACACTGGTGTGTGCTTGCAGTGTCTCGGCCACACTGGGTTTGACCCCGCTCACGGCGTGTGTGCTTTCCCTGTCTACACTGCTTAGGCTTTAGGTTGCTCTGCCAGGAACTGTCCGAGGCTGGCCCTGGGTTGTATGCACTTCCTAGGTCTAAGCTGCTCAGGTTCAGATACTCAGGTACTCCTCAAAGGCACAGACTCGGTTGGGCCTGCGTTTTGTGCCCTTCCCAAGTCCGAGCAACTCAGGTGACCAGGTGGTTGGCGAGTGCAGTAGCTGTGACTTATTGCCTCCCCATCCCTGCCACTCGGTTTTCTGGCTGTACAACCGCGCACCTTCTCAGGCAGATGTCGACCATCCAGAACCCCAGGAAGTCTTGGTTAGCAATGAAGCCTGCTTGCAGTTTGGTAGATGATGCCTCTCTGGGGCCGTGACTGCCCACTTCCGGCTCTGGCTGCCCTCGCCTGCCTGTCTCCAGTGGGGGATGGGATGGGCCGGTCCACAGCCAGCTAGCTCTGCTCAGTCCTTTGTTCTGTGAGCAGTCCTGACAGTGTCTTAGGTTAGGGCTTTTCCCGTAGCTCTAGTCAGTCCTTTGTTCTGTGAGTGGGTCTGGCAGTGTCTTGCTGCTGCTGCTAAGTCACTTCAGTCATGTCTTAGGGTAGGGCTTCTTGCAGGGTAGCTACCCTACAGTCCGGTTTGTTTTCTCGTTAGTTCCCTCAGATTGCCCTCGGGGCATTCCGGCCCGGTCCTGACTCTACCCCGCGCCTCCCTGCCCAGCCCCGCTTGCTAGTGGGGATGCGGGTGTCTGCGCTCCTTATCCACTGGGAGTTACCGTTGGGCATGTAATTTGTGGGTTTTAATTATTTATTTATCTTTCCTTCCGGTTATGTTTTCCTCTGAGGTTCCAAGACTTGCCACAGAGTTGCCAGTGAGAGTGTTTCCTGGTGTTTGGAAACTTCTGTCTCTTTTAAGACTCCCTTCCCAGGATGGATCTCCATCGCTACCTCTTTTGTTTCCCTTTTTATCTTTTATGTTTTTTCCTACCTCCTTTCAAAGACAATGGGCTGCCTTTCTGGGTGTCTGATGTCCTCTGCCAGCATTCAGAAGTTGTTTTGTGGAATTTACTCAGCGTTCAAATGTTCTTTTGATGAATTTGTGGGGCAGAAAGTGGTCTCCTTGTCCTATTCCTCTGCCATCTTAGGACCACCTCTTGCTTCACAGTCTAAGTTTTAGTTTGGTTTGGGGACAGCAACATTTTATTTAAAACCTTTTTTGTTAATATTTTCTCCCCTGCTTTTATTTATAGAGAACGTGCTCAGTCACTTTCAATGGGCACCAAGAAAAAGGTCTTGTTCTTGGATCTGGTTACGTATCTGAGCCTGTATTGGAATACCTGTTGAGAGATGACAGTATTGAAATAACAGTAGGTAAATAAGTCCCAATTTTTAAAGAAGAAGAAGTAAAACTGATTTCAAAACATGGTTACTCTGTGAATTTTAAATCACAGTCTTGTTTCTAAACTTCAAAAAATTATTTTTGGAGATGTTAAAGTGTGTTTTACTCTCTGATTAGTGAAAGAACATCTAAAGCTTGGACTTTTTAATTCTTGAAACAGGTTCTGACATGAAGAATCAAATTGAACAATTAGGCAAGAAATATAATATTAATCCTGTTAGCCTGCACGTTGGTAAACAAGAAGAGATGTTGAGCTCCTTGGTGGCAACACAGGATCTTGTCATCAGGTTAGTATGTAGAAGAAATGATTGACATATGTTTTGTTGTTATTTTTTTAGTTTCTCTCCTCTTCTGTCTTCTCCTTTCCCCTTCTCCCCTCTCTCTTCTCCTTTTCTCTTCTCTCAGTAAACTTTTAAATTGAAGTGTACATCTGGGAAAGTGCACAAATCAGAGCTAGGTAGTTCAATGAATTTTCACAAAGTGAACACAGCATGTAACCATCACTCACATCAGAAACAGAATATAATAGCAGCCAAGAAGCTCTCCTTGTGCCTCTATTTATTACTAGTCCTATCCTTCAAGGGTAAGCACTGTCCTGGCTTCTTACATAGAGATTCATTTCTGCTAGTTTTTATTGTGTACAATCAAAATCTTTTAGTGTGTCCCCTTTTGTGGCTGCCTTCTTTCATTCAGTATTGTGACTGTGAGAGTCCTCTGTCTTGTTGTCTGTAACTGTGGTTTATTCTCTTTGCTGTGTAATGTTCCATTATGTGAATATAATATTATTATCCATTGGACTAGTGATGGATATTTAGGTTGTTCCCAGAATTTGGCTATTATGAATTGTGCTGCTATCAACAATTTAGTCCTTGTCTTTTGGTGGCTATTTTAACCTTTGGACTTATAAAGCTTAAATGAGGTGAGTAGATTCTTTAGCCCTATGACCATTTTTAGCCTTAATGGAGAAACAGATCTTGAAATATATAATTTATTACTGTCTAATACAAACACAGACCTAACTTCTAGATATAGGGCTACGTGATACTAGATACTTCATTTTGAAATTACCAAAGTGATGAGAATAAGCTGTTTATTCCTAGAATATATTTTTTTCCTAGAAGACAGAAAGAACTTAAGCTGCTCTTTCATGATTATATAACTTTCATCATTCCAACTCAAATGATATCTTTGGGAGAAGTTCTATGATGTCCTCCTTAAAAAAGATAGGGGGGCTTGGAAATCAGACACAATGAAAGGTAATTCTAAGGGGAACTTTCACATTATCTTTTCATATAGGATCACTTTGAACACTTTATTCAATATATAAAAATTTAATGTGCATTAATTATTTTTCAGTAAAAATTTATTAATAACCAATAGACCTTGTCTGTCAAGATATGAGTATGAAAGCAAGTCCTTATTCAAAATGGAATATTGTAGACTACTGATAAAGAGAATTTGTTTTGCCACATATAGGTACCTAAATATAAAATTGTTGTTTGATTAAAAAAAAAAAGAACATAATAAAACACATTTTGAACAAAATTGGAAGCAAAATATGAGAAAATCATGGACACAGACAATAAGCTAATAATAGGTATAAATTTTAAAATTCATTGAACTTGTGACCTTTAAGATTTAACGTTAGCAAAATGTTTTATATTTAATTTTTTTTAGTTGATTGAGTTTCTATGCTGAATAGTGGAAATGCTGTTAAACATTGCTATCCTGTAGTGTTTCTTAAATATCTTTTTATTTTTTAATTTGGAGAAAGAATGTGTTGATGTAAATACAATGTTAGGAGCTATCAAAATAAAACAAATGGAGAATGTTTCACAAGATTTTGTAATAATATGTCAAATTTTATGGTCTTATTTTGCAATTTTAGTTTTTAATGAGCTAATGAAAAGTCATAATTGAGTTTGATATATTACTTTGAGATTAGATTTATATTTTGTCTATGTTTGTACAAGTGGCATTTCCAACTATTTGGATTGCTGGTAAATAGATGCTCTGTTACATACATAATGAATTATGAGTTCTAATCGCTTTGTCTAATATAGGCACAGCCAGTCAAAATCCTATCATTCTAGTTCTCAGCATATTATTAGATTAGTGCTGATAATGCCAAAATTTAAAAAAATATTCTTAGATCTTGATAAAATTTTGATCAGGCAAGTTTTCACTGTGAAGAATTTGACAAAAAAACCCCTTCACTTTACCTTTAAGATGATGCCATGGAACATTTTCTGTTAGTACTTTTCCAACAAAGAATTTTGCAGATATTTGGTACATTAGCTTTTGAAGGGCTACTATATTCAGTAACAATTATTTTTGATTAAAAAAGCTGAAATACAGAGATAAAGAGCTTTCATATTGTCATTGGCAAGAGACATACATAATTCTGTTCTGCATGGTAATAAATCTAAGTAACAGTACTCTGTTCTGTTAACCTGAGGAGAGATAAGTGCCTGAGAGGTGACTTTATTGTTTGGTTTATGAGAAATACAGAAAATCTGAAATAAACAGGATGAATGTAACAAGTACAGTGATACGCTATAATAATGTTTATAAGTTTGTATCTATATTTTCATTATACTGTATAGATAGCTTTACCAAATAGGTAATAAGCTAGTAGAACTTATTGTTATATGACTGATAGGATGCTTATTAGTCCTTGGATAGAATATGACTATACTAATATATATCAATATTTGTGGAAAGTCATTTTTTTGTGATTGTGTAGTCCCAGCACCGAAGTAAAACATCTGAGCGAGATGCTTAGAAAACTTAAAGTTGAGTTTTGAGTACAGTTTCAGTTTTTTTGCTCACCATATAGACTTTTACAGCTTCTTAGGTGGTAAAGAACCCACCTGCCAATGCAGGAGACCTAAGAGATGCAGGTGTCATCCCTGCGTGGGGAAGATCCCCTGGAGGGGGGCATGGCAACCCACTCCAGCATTTTTTTTTTTTTTTTTAATTTATCTATTTTTTAAATTGAAGGATAATTGCTTTACAGAATTTTGTTGATTTCTGCAAAACATCATATTCCAGCATTCTTGCCTGGAGAATCCCATGGACAGAGGCGCCTGGTGGGCTACAGTCCATAGCGTCGCAAGGAGTCAGACACGACTGAAGCAACATAGCACGTGTGCATAAACTTTTAGCTGTTTTGATAGCTTTTACAACAATCAATACCCTTAAAACTCATTTCCTCCTCTGGCCTTGCCTGCTGCTGCTGCTAAGTCGCTTCAGTAGTGTCGGACTCTGAGCAACCCATAGACAGCAGCCCACTGGGCTCCACTGTCCCTGGGATTCTCCAGGCAAGAACACTGGAGTGGGTTGCCATTTTCTTCTCCAATACGTGAAAGTGAAAAGTGAAAGTGAAGTTGCTCAGTTGTGTCTGATTCTTAGTGACCCATGGACTGCAGCCTACCAGGCTCCTCCGTCCATGGGATTTTCCAGGCAAGAGGACCGGAGTGGGTTGTCATCGCCTTCTCCTCTGGCCTTGCCTAGACTCTCCTTTTTAATGTAATGTATGGATTACCTTGACTTAGTTTAATGACAGCCATTTGGAAGACTTGGAGGGAAACAGAATAGCAACCTTATCTTTAACTAGGGAACTCAAGACAGAAAATCATAGAAATATAAGGATAAGTAAAATAAATTCCATTAAATGTTATAAAGGGATAGTTGAATGCATACAGAGGAAGATCTGGATTTGGGAAAACCTGGGGAAATTTCCTGGAGAATGTACCTTTTTAGAATTTTCTTTAAGGAAGGTTTGACCTGGATGGGGATGGGCAGGTGAGGGACAATTTTAAGTGGAAGATATAGTGAAAGTAAAGTTTCAGAAATGGAAAAGTAAAGGCTGTGAGTGGAGAATTATAATAGCTTCTAGAGTTTATAAAGGAGATACAGGGAGGAAAAATGGAAGGGTGAACTGAAGATCATATTGAGAAGAGTTTTAAATACAAAAACAGGAGAATTTATTCTATAGTCTTCAAGGAGTAATTGATCATCTCTGAGAGAATTATCAGCATGATGTCTTCACTTCAGTGCAGGTCAAGGTATGTTAGAAGGACAGTTGGAAATGAAAGTTTCTAATGAGTTTCTCCCTGTTTTTAAGCTTATTGCCTTATGTATTGCATCCTCTTGTGGCCAAGGCATGCATCGCAAGCAAAGTTAACATGATCACTGCAAGCTACATCACCCCAGCGCTAAAAGAATTAGAAAAGAGGTAAGTTTCAGTCAGTTTTCAGTGGCTCCATGGAATTTTTAAAATTTTCTATCTGAAGTTTCCTTCTTTCTCTTTCTACCTCTTTTAGTGTGGAAGATGCTGGCATCACAGTCATTGGCGAATTGGGATTGGACCCTGGTCTTGACCATATGTTGGCAATGGAAACAATAGATAAGGCCAAAGAAGTGGGAGCTACGGTAAGCCCAACTGACACCCAAAGTTCCATTTATTAAGAAGTCTAGATTTTTGTGTACAGAAATAATTTTTCTACAATTTTGATTAAAGAAACTGCTATATTTTTTAAAGGTTATATTCCACTTATAATTATTATAAAATGTTGGCTATGTTCCCTCTGTTGTACATTTCCTTATAGCTTTTTTTTTTTCAGGTACTTTTAAGATCATAGTTTATTTATTACTTTAGATAAAAAGATAGTATACATATTAGGGAATCCCTTAAAACTCAACTCTAGAGTTATACACCATCTAGTACTTTTGCACTGAACATTAACCAAAAAAATCTCTAAACCCCTGAAAACCCCACTAGTAACATGAACTATGGTAATAAAAAATTTGACATTTAATTTGTTCAATATATAGTATTTACATTATGAAACCAATGGATTGTAGCCTATCAGGCTCCTCCATCCATGGGATTTTCCAGGCAAGAGTGCTGGAGTGGATTGCCATTGCCTTCTCCAGATCCAATAAACAGTGCTATGTTTTATTAATACATAATAGTTTGTACCTCTTAATACCCTGCCCCTCATTGCACCTCCCCGCTTCCCTTTCCCCACTGGTAACCACTAGTTTGTTCTCTTTATCTGTGACTCTGCTTCTTTTTTGTTATATTTGCTAGATTTTTAGATTCCACATATAAGTGATATCATGCAGTCTTTCTCTGCTTATTTCACTTAGCATAATACCCTACAAGTCCATCCACGTTGTTGCAAATGGCAAGATTTAATTATTTTTATCGCTGAGTAGTATTCCATTGTATACATATACCTCATCTTCTTTATCCATTCATCTGTTGATGGACACTTAGGTGCTTCCGTATCTTGGCAACTATAAATAATGCTGTGATGAACATTGGGGTGCATGCATCTTTTTAAATTAATATTTTTTTCAGATATATACCCAGGAGTGATATATATATGGTATATAATATGGTAATTCTATTTTTAGTTTTTTTGAGAAATATCTATGCTGTTTTCCACAGCAGCTGTACCAATATACTTTCCCACCAATAGTGTATATGGTTCCCTTTTCTTCACATCCTCTCCAACATTTGTTATTTGTGTTCTTACTGATGATAGTTACTCTGACATGTGTGAGGTGATATTTCTGATTGTGATTTAATGTGTATTTCCCTGATGATTAGCAATGTTGAGTATCTTTCCGTGTGCCTGTTGGCCATCTGCATTTCCTTTTGGAAAAATGCCTGTTCAGGCCTTCTGCCCATTTTTAAATCAGGTTGTTGTTTTTTTGATGTTGGGTTGAATGAGCTGTTTATATATTTTAAGTATTAACATGTTATTAGTCATATCATTTACAAACACTTTCTCCCATTCAGTAGGTTGTCATTTGTTTTGTCAATGGTTTTCTCTGCTGTGCAAAAGCTTTACATTTTAATTAGGTCTCATCTGTTCATTTTTGCTTTTATTCCCTTTGTGCTGGGAGTCGGATCAAAAAAAAATTGCTCTAATTTGTGTCAAAAAGTGTTCTGCCTATGTTTCCTTTAGGAGTTTCATGGTTTCTGGTTTCACACTTCAGTCTTTAGTCTATTTGAGAAAAAGCTGCTGTGTTCTAACTCATACTATGACTAGAAATTTCAAATAATTTTGAAATTATAATTTTGAAACTGCAGAAATATTTGTGTGGTTAAAAAGAGTCCAAATCTTAGCATAAATTTTTGGAGAAATAGATGCTACTATAATATTTTGGTTTGATAAAAGACTTAGACTGCTACTTCATCCAAAATAGACTAGAGACCTAAGTGTAAGACCAGAAACCATGAAACTTCTAAAGGAAAACATCAGCAGAATACTCTTTGACATAAATTGCAGCAAAAATATTTTGTTTTTTGATCTTTAGACTGCTTTGAAAATTCTGTAGTATGGTTTGACTTTTAAAAGTGAGAAAAATTATTTATAATATTATCAATCTATTGGTATATAAAGTATCCTTTACACATAAGAAGGAGCTATTGGACATAAAGTGTGATGAATCAGATTATATATATAACCTAAAATAGATTATATATGTATATAAACAAATAAAAATTCTAATTAATTAAACTGTATCACACAATTAATAATATTTCATATTAACATATTAATCAGTATGAACAATTATGCACATATAACCAAATTATAGTCAAATATATAATTTGAATTAAAAGGAGGCAATGATCAATTAGAATTGAACTAATGGTGTTTTAATGGAGCAAAATGTTAGTCACAGTATCTAGAGGATTAAAATATATATATATATATAAATATAATGGACTTAAGTGGTGTTTGGCTTTAAGGATGTATTTTTGAAAGCCTCTGTAACTTTAAAAAAGGAGAAACTCTAACAAGTTTACTTTGTGTCATTATACTTAATTATTTGGGTAGATTATTCTATCTTATTGCTGATTCTTTATTTTACAGATTGAATCTTATGTTTCCTACTGCGGTGGCCTTCCAGCTCCTGAATATTCAGACAATCCTTTGAGATACAAATTTAGCTGGAGTCCAGTGGGAGTTCTGATGAACATAATGCAGCCCGCTACCTACCTGCTCAATGGAAAGGTGAAGGAGGGTTACAAAGCTTTAGAGATACAAACCCAAAATAACTGCCTAAGAAAATTCAAAATCTTTTTCCCTGATTCCAAGGCCCTTTAATGCTGGCTGTGCTGCTTGTCCTCCTTTTCCGCCTCCTGCAGTGTTTCCCGGTGTGTATTTTCTGTTCTGTTCAGTGTGCTCTCCCCACCATCCCCAGCAAAGCTCATTCTTTCCTCTTTGCCTTCTTGCAAATTGTTTCTGCAGTTTAAACACTCAGCTTCTCTGCATGTGTATCTCCTGGGCATCTTGTGGTTTATTTCAGCATGGCAATATTATACTGAGTCCCTATTATATGCTAGACTTGGGCCAAGGCACTAAAGGTTATCATGCTGAATGAAGTTCCTGATCTCAGAGAACTCACGACTGAGATGGGGTGGCTTTTGGGATGGAGAATTTGGTGAGTGAGGGAAAGAAACTAACATTTCTTTCCCAGCTGCTGTGTGGCAGAATGTAAGAGCTCTCTGAGCTTAGTATTGTTTCCATCATTTTACTATAAGGAAACTGGCACAAAGAGAATGTTCACAGCCATTCAACTAGGATTCAAATCTAGGTCTAAGCCTTTTTACCCCCTCTTTCACCAGATAGCTTCATGGCAGGAAAGGCAGACCCTGGAAAATTTCGTATAATTCAATGAGAGAAGTTCCAAAGTATGCTAACATGTCACAGTGATGCAGATGAAAGAGTAGTTGACTTGATTTTGGTGAGGAAGTTGGGGAGAGGAAAATTAGCAGGAAGAGATGTACTCAGCTTTGAGTGTTAAGAAGGTGCCAGCCTGGCAGAGACACTGCCACTCATGACTGTGCTGTGTGTCAATTTCATCTAATTCTTACAACAATGCTATAAGGTTACCTTTTCATACTGATCATGGGGTTCTCAAGGCAAAAATACTGAAGTGGCTTAAATACTGAATACTGAAGTTGGCTTAAGGCTCAACATTCAGAAAACTAAGATCATGGCATCCAGTCCCATCACTTCATGCAAATAGATGGGGAAACAGTGGAAAAGTGGCTGACTTTATCTTTGGGGGCTCCAAAATCACTGCAGATGGTGATTGCAGCCATGAAATTAATAGACGCTTACTCCTTGGAAGGAAAGTTATGACCAATCTAGACTACATATTAAAAATCAGAGACATTACTTTGTCAACAAAGGTCTGTCTAGTCAAGGCTATGGTTTTTCCAGTAGTCGTGTATGGATGTGAGAGTTGGACTATAAAGAAAGCTGAGTGCAGAAGAATTGATGCTTTTGAACTGTGGTGTTGGAGAAGACTCTTGAGAGTCCCTTGGACTGCAAGGAGATCCAACCAGTCCATCCTAAAGGAAATCAGTCCTGAGTGTTCATTGGAAGGATTGATGTTGAAGTTGAAACTCCAATATTTTGGCCACCTGATGCAAAGAGCTGACTCATTTGAAAAGACCCTGATGTTGGGAAAGATTGAAGGCAGGAGGAGAAGGGGATGACAGAGGATGAGATGGTTAGATGTCATCACTGACTCAATGGACATGAGTTTGGGTAAACTCCAGGAGTTGGTGGTGGACAGGGAGGCCTGGCATGCTGCAGTTCATGGGATTGCAAAGAGTTGGACATGACTGAGCAACTGAACTGATAAGATTTCCATGATAGAAACAGGCATAAGAAGTGCTAACTCAGCCTCAGTTAGAGATGGCAATTGGCATTAGTGAAAGTTGCTCAGTTGTGTCCAACTCTTTGTGACCCCATGGACTGTAGCCTGGCATGGACTGTAGCTTCCCAGGCTCCTCTGTCCATGGTGTTCTTCAGGCCAGAATACTGGAGTGGGTAGCCATTCCCTTCTCCAGGGGATCTTCCCAACCCCAGGATCAAACCCAGGTCTCCTGAATTACAAGCAGATTCTTTACCATTTGAGCCACCAGGGATTGCCAGTGTGCAGATCACATTGATCTGCTCTGATAGTTTATGCTCTTGACTGTAAAGAAAGACGCACACTTGGGAACAAATATAACTGGACCAAGGGTTCCTTTTTATGTTTTGTGCCCCAAGCACCTCCTCACCTCATGCTAGTCTTACCTCTACAGAGAGTGATAAATTATGTGATCAGACGTGGGTCTTAAAAAGATTATTCTGGCAGCAGTAATATAAGTTCTCAGTGTATCTGTGATCTAAATGTATTTCATGTGAAAAAAGTAAATTGAAAAAATTTCTTAGGGAGAATGTTATTATCAACCACTAGGTTCTATACCTATGATGAGTGTGGCTCCCAGCCTTGCCTACAAACTGGAATTGCCAAGGCACTTAAAAAATACAGATGTCTGGGCTACATTCCCCAGAGATTCTGATTTACCTGGGCTTGGGGATCTTTAAAAACCTCCCAAATAATTCTAATGTACAGCTGAAATTGAGGTGAACTGATTTAATGACCAGAGGACCAGAGCTGAACTTAAAACATGACAGAGCAAGCAGGACACTCTACCTTGATTCTGGAAAGACACATTCACATGTTTCAGGATATGAAACAGGATCCCTAGGTTTTGGTCCAAGTGCTGATATCCCTGAGTGTCACCAAAGACCATGCAGTTATAAAGGTCAACTGGGCATCAGTATCCTGATGGTGGACACTAAAGTTCCATCTAGTTCTCCAGGTCTACAAATCATGAAGGTTTGGGCCCCCACCTGAGGTTCTACCAGGCACACATCCTTTTCTATACCACTGCCGATCTCCTATTGTGTGTCAGTAGCCCCTTCCAGCTTCTGCTGTGTGGATCAGAGACTGACCCACACTTGGTATAAACTTACATATGAATGCAAGAAGAATTCTTGCTACAGTTGCTCAAAATGCTTATTATCAGGAGGCCATATAAAGATTATATGGCCAGATAAAGAGAGAAGAAGAAGAAGGTCAGTGGAGAGCAGGGAGCCTGATGCCAGGAGGCCTGGCATGGTGCTCTAGCTCTGCCATTTGCTGGCTGGGCAGTACTCAAGCCATCATTTCATCTCTCTGAGCTCTGGTTTCCCTGTCTGAAGATAAGCATAATTACACCAGCCTTGCAGGGTTCTTGCAGTCTGGCTCTTGAGGTCATATAGATTACACTCTGCTTAACAGCAGATTGTCAGGCATGTCTTAAGTCCCCAGCAAATATTAGCTGCATAAGGAAATAAATGGTGATGAGAACTCAGGGAAAGCAAGAGGTTGTTTTCAGGCAGTAGAAGTTGTATTTGTTGAGTTTGAAGTTTTTCCCTTTCATCCTGAACTCCTTTTGTAAGAGAAGAGTGCTTTTTCACATCTCCCTGACACTGTGGAGGACACCAAGAGAAAACACGATGCCTTTCTTTTCTTTGCTAAAACGATACTTTTCTCAAGGTCTCCTCTTGTGACTGCAGCTTGTCCTGACCACTCCAGCCCCTGTTAACTATTCTCTTGTCTGAACTCCCACACTTTCATTGTCTGTGTCTAAGAACTTTCCGGATGCTGCATTATTCACTCAGCGATTCAAGTGCATCAGTCTATCTCCTAACCTGGATTGTTAGACTTCTCAAAGCCTCTCTTGTCCCTCCATCCTCTCTGTCACCATCACCTTCTGCCATGGAGCAGGCCTTACATAATTCACAGAATCATCACAGCAGAGCCAGGTGGCTTCTCTGGCTTCTGCTTGAAATAAAAACCTTAAACTTTTCCAGCAACTCAGGCAGCAGCCTAGGATTTAGGATGTTTCTCACTGGAAATTACTGCAAGGATGTAGGACCACGAGCTCTATTACCGGTACTATTGTTCACTTCTGACTTCTAATCCTGTTTCCAACACATCTGATTTCCTTGCACACGTTTGGAGACAGTGATTGTGTCTTCTCTGAGTTGTCTTGCCTCCATGGGTGGTGGAACACTGATGGCGTCTGGGGGTGACCGTGGCAGAGCTTTGCCACCATCTCCTTCAGCCTCCTCTCCCGAGTCACTCACAAGCAAAACACATACTGTAAGTAAGGATTGTGTTTGTTCTGCAAACAAAGCTTTGAGATGGGTTTTCTGCCTCTGTTTCTATTGCCTGCCACTCCCTTGACTTTAGGACCCAGCCTCCTCTTTGTAGTTGCTGCTCTCCAGCTTGCGGCCATTCTTCATGCAATTTTCAGGTGCATCATGAGTGGCATGATTAGGAATGCTGGACCTGGTTCATCAATATCCTTCTCAAAACATTGATCCACAAATGAGTGCCATGAAGGGCATAGTATGGTATAGTAGGGGTGTAGAATCCCTATGAAATCCCTCAGTGGCAAAGAATCCATCTGCCAATGCAGGAGATATGGATTTAATCCCTGGGTTGGGAAGATGCCCTGGAGAAGGGAATGGAAACCTTTCCACTCCAGTTTCTTGTCTGGAGAATTCCATGGACAAAGGAGCCTGGTGGGCTATCGTCCATGAGGTCACAAAAGAGATGGACATGATTTAGTGACTAAACAACAGCAACAATGGTATAGTAGAAATAACATGGATCTTGGCTTCAAATACTTCAGTTTCATTCAGTTGATCAGTCATATCTGACTCTTTGTGACCCCATGGACTGCAGCATGCCAGGCTTCGCTGTCTATCACCAACTCCTGGAGTTTACCCAAACTCATGTCCATCGAGTTGGTGATGCCATCCAGCCATCTCATCATCTGTCATCCCCTTCTCCTCCTGCCTTCAGTCTTTCCCAGCATCAGAGTCTTTTCCAGTGAGTCAGTTCTTCACATCAGGTGCTCAAAGGACTGGAGTTTCAACTTCAGCATCAGTCCTTCCAATGAACACCCAGGACTGATCCCCTTTAGGATGGACTGGTTGGATCTCCTTGCAGTCCAAAGAACTCTCAAGTCTTCTCCAACACCACAATTTCAAAAGCATCAATTTTTAAGCACTCGGCTTTCTTTGTGGTCCAACTGTCACATCCATACCTGACTACTGGAAAAACCATAGCTTTGACTAGATGGACCTTTGTTGGCAAAGTAATGTCTCTGCTTTTTAATAATGCTAATTTGGTCATAGGTTTTCTTTCAAGCAGGAAGCGTCTTTAAATTCCGTGGCCGCAGTCACCATCCGCAGTGATTTTGGAGCCCCCTCCCCAAAATAAAGTCTGTCACTTTTTCCTTGTTTCCCCATCTGTTTGCCATAAAGTGATGGGACTGGATGCCATGATCTTAGTTTTTTGAATGTTGAGTTTTAAGTCAGCTTTTTCACTCTCCTCTTTCACTTTCATCAACAGGCTCTGGTTCTTCTTCACTTTCTGCCATAAGGGTGGTGTCATCTGCATATCTGAAGTTATTGATATTTCTCCTGGCAATCTTGATTCGTTTGTGTTTCATCCAGCCTGGCATTTCACATGATGTATTCTGCATATAAGTTAAATAAACAGGGTAACAATATAAGCATTGACGTACTCCTTTCCGGATTTGGAACCAGTCTGTTGTTCCATCTCCAGTTCTAACTGTTGCTTCCTGACCTGCATATAGGTTTCTCAGGATGGGAGTCAGGTGGTCTCACATTCCCATCTCTTTAAAAATTTTTCACAGTTTGTTTTGACCTACACAGTCAAAGGCTTTGGTATAATCAATAAAGCAGAAGTAGATGTTTTTCTGGAATTCTCTTGCTTTTTCAATGATCCACAGATGTTTGCATTTTGATCTTTGGTTCCTCTGAGTTTTCTAAATCCAGCTTGAACATGTGGAAGTTCACAGTTCAAGTACTATTGAAGCCTAGCTTGGAGAATTTTGAGCATTATTTTGCTAGCAGGTAAGATGAGTGCAATTGTGTGGTAGTTTGAACATTCTTTGGCATTACCTTTCTTTGGGATTAGAATGAAAATTGATCTTTTCCAGTCCTGTGGCCAATGCTGAGTTTTCCAAATTTACTGGCATATTGAATGCAGCACTTTCACAACATCATCTTTTAGAATTTGAAATAGCTCAGCTGGAATTTTATCACCTCCACTAACTTTGTTCATAGTGATGCTTTCTAAGACCCACTTGACTTTGTATTCCAGAATGTCTGGCTCTAGATGAGTGATCACACCATCGTGGTTGTCTGGGTCATGAAGATCTTTTCTGTATAGTTCTTCTGTGTATTCTTGCCACCTCTTCTTAATATCTTCTGCTTCTTTTAGGTCTCTACCATTCTGTCCTTTATTGAGCCCATCTTTGCATGAAATGACATTCAAATAGACCTGTGTTTAAATCTGCCTCTGAGTGAGGCTGCCTCTATCTCAGCCTCAGTTTTCACCTCTGAAAAATGGGTTATTGTGTGGATTAAAGGTTATGTATATAAGGCACCTGGCACACAGTGGGCCCTGCATAAATGCTTGTCTGTGTACTGCTTGTGTTAAATGTATTGTTGGTTTAGCAGTCAAGCTTATTGTCAGTGGTCCTCAGTGGCTGGGAGACATGTCAGTGTGCGTGACATGTGGGGAAGTCTTGTACTTATAGCAGCCTACACCAGCAGTGAGTAATGAGCCAGTGTCTCTGCTGGAAGTGGATCTTGGATGAAATTGTTTTCGAGTCAGAAAAAAAATGCACATTCTCTGCCAAATAGATAAGTATGTCTTTCTTTCTTGTCCAAGTCATACAGGACAGAGCTTCTGAATAAATACCATGATAGGTCACTGGAAATACAACTCTGAATTGATACCAAATTATCCAGTAATGTTGGGGTCCAGTTGCTTCCATTTCAATCACTAAATGGACCATTACCATTCAGCTTATATTGCCCTATTTTCCTTATAAGAATCTCATGACAGACTTAGGCACCAGCTGATTTATTTCTGACTAGCACAGTACTAGAATATAGTGCTCTTTATTGACTTTTTCTTAAAAATCCCTAACTTCAAACATGTAGCCAAATTTTAGAATTGCCATAGCTTGTAGAAGAGGGATAGGTGAGAAGACTCTAAAAGTTAACATTTGCCTATTTATTAGACTTTATGACTGTTTCCAGGGGTGGGAGCAGGACTGAGTCTAGTTCCACCAGGATGCTCAGTTCTGACTGTATTCCTCCAGAATGTTTTCCATGACCTCAGGGATGATCACCTGCCTCACAAGCTGAAAGAGGAATTTAGCCCCTTATTCAAGATGAAAGGGAAAAAATCCTTCACAGCATCTTGATGTGTATGATGCAGGGAGAGGATTCCTGAGACACCAGAGAGCTTGGGGTCAGTGTTGTAATTTCTCACCAGCAGTAAGATCAGGAGGTAGCATTTTTATTTATTTAGGTATTTTTGGAGTCTCACTGTCTGTTCATTGCATTGTCCTTGTGAGAGGGCGTCACCCCACTCTCTTTCCCGACATCCACAGGCTGGTTGACTGGTCTAGGCTGTGAGTGTCTTATTGCTGCTCTAGTGCCGCTCTCAGGTCTTGGTGGACATTAAGTAAAGGTTTGTGCAGTGAAGAAATGAGTACGTGGAGGCAGGAGCTGAGTCTTATTCATCACTGTCCTATTCCCAGGTGCCATCCTGGCACACACGTAGCAGGTGCTCTGTAAATGCCAGGTGTGAAAGGATGTGAATGGTACCTGATGTAGCATTCTAGACGGGGATGAGAGTGAAGAGAAAGAAGAGAGTGAGAATGTGGCCATTTCTATGTGAACACAGAAGGCACTTTGAGTATCTGTTTGTATAGCGTCTTGTCTATTTAAAAACAGAACTCTAGGGGACATAATTCAGTGTCATCTTAGCCAAGGGTGAGGGGAAATCAGGAACAAGATCTTATTAAAAAGCGAAATGCTTTAAGTCAGATTTTAAAGCTTGGAAGAACAATGCCCTTGTGAATTAAGTTATTAGTGGAACAGGTTGAACATGGGATCTTGACCAGGGTGAGTGTTAGTTCCTCAGTCATGTCTGACTGTTTGTGACCCCATGGACTGTGTAATCCACAAGGCTCCTCTATCCATGGGATTCTCCAAGCAAGAATACTGGAGTGGGTTGCATGCCCTTCTCCAGGGGATCTTCCCAACCCAGGGATTGAACCCAGGTCTCTTGCATTGCAGGTGGATTCCTTACCATCTAAGCCAGCAAGGAAGCCATTAAAATATTTTTTTCAAATCACCTATTGCTTTTATTTTTTGGTAAAAGCTGATTTTTTTTTTTAATATATATGAAGGATGAAGGTAAGTCCAAAGAGAGAATCCACTGTTTTAACTCCACACATGCCTTTTCAATGTTCCCCAGTTGTGAATGCTGTAGGAGGTGTCTCCTTTCTGGATTCAGTCACTCCCATGGATTATTTCCCTGGATTAAATTTGGAAGGTTATCCTAACAGAGACAGTACAAAGTACGCTGAGATTTATGGCATTCCATCTGCTCACACTTTGTTACGAGGGACACTGAGGTACAAGGTAAGTGGCTCTATTTGAGATGAACAGGTTGACCGTTTGGATGTAAGTAATGCAAGTATGTAATTTTTCTTCATAATCAAAATAATCAGGATGATAAACCAGATTGGAGTCTGTTTTCTGAGAACTCTTTGGATTGATTGTTTCAAGAGATAACACGGCTGGAGCAAAAACGGTTTTTGACTCATGGGAAGTGTGGGGGAAGGTAGAGGGCCAGCTTCAGCTGTGCTCAGGTTCGGGGGTCCAGTGACCTCATGGGGCCTTGGTTTCTCCCCACCTCTCAGCTCTTCCTTCAAGCTTTGGTCGTGTCTCCTGTCTCTCAGAATGGAGGGATGGTAGCAGGATCTTAGGTTCAAATCCAGTGAGAATGAAAAACTACATCTTCACAGTCAAAAGTAGAGTTTTTATTTCATGGGCCCCTGAGATCAGCGCAAAAAAAGGTGCCAGTCAGCTTTGGCCCCTGTCTTTCATCCTCAGAGCTGATAATGTAGTCAGTGTCACCTTCCTCAAAGTAAATCTTAAATGTTTTTTTACCATAAAATACAGTGTAGATACTAGGACCATAAATATGAATGTCCAGTACACATTTTTTGAATCACAGAAGAATAGTTACAAGTGTGACTAGATTAAGACAATCGGTATAATGAGAAATCTATATGCAGGTCAGGAAGCAACAGTTAGAACAGGACATGGAACAACAGACTGGTTCCAAATAGGAAAAGGAGTATATCAAGGCTGTATATTGTCACCCTGCTTATTTAACTTATATGCAGAGTACATCATGAGAAATGCTGGGCTGGAAGAAGCACAAGCTGGAATCAAGATTGCCAGGAGAAATATCAATAACCTCAGATATGCGAGGACACCACCCTTATGGCAGAAAGTGAAGAGGAACTAAAAAGCTTCTTGATGAAAGTGAAAGAGGAGAGTGAAAAAGTTGGCTTAAAGCTCAACATTCAGAAAAAAAAGATCGTGGCATCTGGTCCCATTACTTCATGGGAAATAGATGGGGAAACAGTGTCAGACTATTTTTTTGGGCTCCAAAATCACTGCAGTTAGTGATTGCAGCCATAAAATTAAAAGGCGCTTACTCCTTGGAAGAAAAGTTATGACCAACCTAGATAGCATATTCAAAAGTAGAGACATTACTTTGCCAGCAAGTGTCCATCCAGTCAAGGCTATGGTTTTTCCTGTGGTCATGTATGGATGTGAGAGTTGGACTGTGAAGAATGCTGAGCGTCGAAGAATTGATGCTTTTGAACTGTGGTGTTGGAGAAGACTCTTGACATTCCCTTGGACTGCAAGGACATCCAACCAGTCCATTCTAAAGGAGATCTACCCTGGGATTTCTTTGGAAGGAATGATGCTAAAGCTGAAACTCCAGTACTTTGGCCACCTCATGCGAAGAGTTGGCTGATTGGAAAAGACTCTGATGCTGGGAGGGATTGGGGGCAGGAGGAGAAGGGGATGACAGAGAATGAGATGGCTGGATGGCATCACCGACTCGATGGACATGAGTTTGAGTGAACTCCGGGAGATGGTGATAGACAGGGAGGCCTGGCATGCTGATTCATGGGGTTGCAAAGAGTCTGACATGACTGAGCAACTGAACTGGACTGATAATGGTTTCCTAGGGCTGTTATAACAAATTACTATGAAAGTTTTAACAACAGAAATGTATCCTCTCAACAGAGTGTTGTTGAGAGCAAGGTTTGTGTCTTCTGGAAGCTTTCAAACCTTCTCTTGCCACTCTCACCTCACTTCCAGTGATTGCAGGCAGTTCTTGGTGTTTTTAAGTTGTAGACATATTGGTCCCATCTCTGCCTCCATCTTCATATCATCTTCTCTTGCTTATGTTACTGTGTCCTGTCCTCTTCTTCCAAGACACTAGTCACTGTATTTAGGACCCACCCTAAATACTGAGATTTGCAAATTACATTTGCAAATTACATTTAGGACCCACCCTAAATACTGAGATTTGCAAATTACATTTGCAAAGATTCACGTGAGGTCTTTGAGGTCCTGAGTGGCCATGAATTATGAAGGGTGCATATTCAACCCTCTATAACTAACATAGCTAAAATACATAGATCTCTAAAAATTGGGGATCTGAATTCAGATCTCACTGCCCTGTGAGATTAGCTGGAACCTGTGCTCTCATGAGTGTGATTTCCTCACTATCTGGGAACTAAATGAATTGTCAGTGATAACATCTTAAGTATTACTGATAGAAGAACCATGGATGTTTCATAAGCCTTTAGGCACAGGACAAATTCTAGTGGGAATTGAAGTCATGCCCTCCCCAGGTCTGGCAGATTCTTGATTCTGTTTTCTTCTTCTTCTAAGATGGTAAGTAGAGACTATTTTTTTCAGGGGATTCAGGAGTTAGGACTTCCTGATCAGTTAGTCAGTTCAGTCAGTTCAGTCGCTCAGTTGTGTCCAACTCTTTGCAGCCCCATATACTGCACCACGCCAGGCCTCCCAGAATTTACATCACCAACTTCCAGAATTTACAAACTCATGTCCAGCAAGTTGGTGATGCCATCCAGCCATCTCATCCTCTGTCATCCCCTTCTCTTCATGCCTCCAATCCCTCCCAGCATCAGGGTCTTTTCCAATGAATCAACTCTTCGCATGAGGTGGCCAAAGTATTGGAGTTTCAGCTTCAGCATCATTCATTCCAAAGAACACCCAGGGTTGATCTCCTTTAGAATGGACTGGCTGGATCTCCTTGCAGTCCAAGGGACTCTCAAGAGTCTTCTCCAACACCACAGTTCAAAAGCATCAATTCTTCGATGCTCAGCTTTCTTCACAGTCCAACTCTCACATCTATACATGACCACTAGAAAAGCCATAGCCTTGACTAGATGGACCTTTGATGGCAAAGTAACGTCTCTGCTTTGAATATGTTATCTAGGTTGGTCATAACTTTTCTTCCAAGGAGTAAGTGCCTTTTAATTTCGTGGCTGCAATCACCATCTGCAGTGAATTTGGAGCCCCCAAAATAAAGTCTGTTTCCACTGTTTCCTCATCTCTTTCCCATGAAGTGATGGGACCAGATGCCATGATCTTAGTTTTCTGAATGTTGAGCTTTAAGCCCACTTTTTCACTCTCCTCTTTCACTTTCATCAAGAAGCTTTTTAGTTCCTCTTCACTTTCTGCCATAAGGGTGGTGTCCTCGGCATATCTGAGGTTATTGATATTTTTTCCAGAAATCTTGACTCCAGCTTGTGCTTCCGCTTGCCTTCTCCAGCGTTTCTTATGACGTACTCTACATATAAGTTAAATAAGCAGGGCGACAATATACAGCCTTGACGTACTCCTTTTCCTATTTGGAACCAGTCTGTTGTTCCATGTTCAATTCTAACTGTTGCTTCCTGACCTGCATACAGGTTTCTCAAGAGGCAGTTCAGCTGGTCTGGTATTCCCATCTCTTTCAGAATTTTCCACAGTTTCTTGTGATCCACATAGTCAAAGGCTTTGGCATAGTCAATAAAGCAGAAGTAGATGATTTTCTGGAACTCTCTTGCTTTTTCGATGATCCAGCAGATGTTGGCAATTTGATCTCTGGTTCCGCTGCCTTTTCTAAAACCAGCTTGAACATCTGGAAGTTCATGGTTCATGTATTGCTAAAGTCTGGTTTGGAGAATTTTGAGCATTACTTTACTAGTGTGTGAGATGAGTGCAATTGTGTGGCAGTTTGAGCATTCTTTGGCATTGCCTTTCTTTGAGACTGGAACAAAAACTGACCTTTTCAAGTCCTGTGGCCACTGCTGAGTTTTCTATATTTGCTGGCATATTGAGTGCAGCACTTTCACAGCATCAACTTTTAGGATTTTAGATGATTTTCTGGAACTCTCTTGCTTTTTCGATGATCCAGCAGATGTTGGCAATTTGATCTCTGGTTCCGCTGCCTTTTCTAAAACCAGCTTGAACATCTGGAAGTTCATGGTTCATGTATTGCTAAAGTCTGGTTTGGAGAATTTTGAGCATTACTTTACTAGTGTGTGAGATGAGTGCAATTGTGTGGCAGTTTGAGCATTCTTTGGCATTGCCTTTCTTTGAGACTGGAACAAAAACTGACCTTTTCAAGTCCTGTGGCCACTGCTGAGTTTTCTATATTTGCTGGCATATTGAGTGCAGCACTTTCACAGCATCAACTTTTAGGATTTGAAATAGCTTAACTGGAATTCCATCACCTCCACTAGCTTTGTTCGTGGTGATGCTTTCCAAGGCCCACTTGACTTCACATTCCAGGATGTCTGGCTCTAGGTGAGTGATCACACCATCGTGATTATCTGGGTTGTGAAGATCTTTTTTGTACAGCTCTTCTGTGTATTCTTCCCATCTCTTCTTAATATCTTCTGCTTCTGTTAAGTCCATACCATTTCTGTCCTTTATCGAGCCCATCTTTGCATGAAATGTTCCCTTGGTATCTCTAGTTTTCTTGAAGAGATCTCTAGTCTTTCTCATTCTGTTTTTTCCTCTATTTCTTTGCATTGATCAGTGAGGAAGGCTTTCTTATCTCTCCTTGCTATTCTTTGGAACTCTGCATTCAGATGCTTATATCTTTCCTTTTCTCCTTTGCTTTTTGCTTCTCTTCTATTTGCAGCTGTTTGTAAGGCCTCCTCAGACAGCCATTTTGCTTTTTTACATTTCTTTTCCATGGGGATGGTCTTGATCCCTATCTCCTGTATAATGTCATGAACCTCCATCCATAGTTCATTAGGCACTCTGTCTATCAGGTTAGTCCCTTAAATCTCCATCCATAGTTCATCAGGCACTCTGTCTATCAGATTAGTCCCTTAAATCTATTTCTCACTTCCACTGTATAATCATAAGGGATTTGATTTAGGTCATACCTGAATGCTGTAGTGGTTTTCCCAGCTTTCTTCAATTTAAGTCTGAATTTGGCAATAAGGAGTTTATAATCTGAGCCACAGTCAGCTCCGGTCTTGTTTTGGCTGACTGTATAGAGCTTTTCCATCTTCGGCTGCAAAGAATATAATCAATCTGATTTTGGTGTTGACCATCTGGTGTTGTCCATGTGTAGAGTCTTCTCATGTGTTGTTGGAAGAGGGTATTTGCTATGACCAGTGTGTTCTCTTGGCAAAACTCTATTAGCCTTTGCCCTGCTTCATTTTGGGCTTCCCTAGTGGCTCAGACAGTAAAGCGTCTGTCTGCAATGCAGGAGACCCAGGTTCATTCCCTGGGTTGGAAGATCCCTGGAGAAGGAAATGGCAGCCCACTCCAGTATTTTTGCCTGGAAAATCCTGTGGACCACGGAGCCTGGTAGGTTACTGTCCATGGGGTTGCAAAGAGTTGGACATGACTGAGCGATTTCACTTTCACTTTCTGCTTCATTTTGTACTCGAAGGCCAAATTTGCCGTTTACTCCAGGTGTTTCTTGACTTCCTACTTTTGCATTCCAGTCCCCTATAATGAAAAGGACATCTTTTTTGGGTGCTAGTTCTAAAAGGTCTTGTAGGTCTTCATAGAACCATTCAACTTCAGCTTCTTCAGCATTACTGCTTGGGGCATAGGCTTGGATTGCCATGATATTGAATGGTTTGCCTTGGAAACGAACAGAGATCATTGTGTCATTTTTGAGATTGCATCCAAGTACTGCATTTCGGACTCTTTTGTTGACCATGATGGCTGATCCACTTCTTCTAAGGGATTCCTACCCACAGTAGGAGATATAATGGTCATCTGAGTTAAATTCACCCATTCCAGTCCATTTTAGTTTGCTGATTTCTAGAATGTTGATGTTCACCCTTGCCATCTCCTGTTTGACTACTTCCAATTTGCCTTGATTCACAGACCTAACATTCCAGATTCCTATGAAATATTGCTCTTTACAGCATTGGACTTTGCTTCTATCACCAGTCACATCCACGACTGGGTATTGTTTTTGCTTTGGCTCCATCCCTTCATTCTTTCTGGAGTTATTTCTCCACTGATCTCCAGTAGTATATTGGGCACTTACCGACCTGGGAGTTCCTCTTTCAGTATCCTATCATTTTGCCTTTTCATACTGTTCATGGAGTTCTCAAGGCAAGAATACTGAATGGTTTTGCCATTCCCTTCTCCTGTGGACCATATTCTGTCAGACCTCTCCACCATGACCTGTCCTTCTTGGGTGGCCCCACACAGCATGGCTTAGTTTTACTGAGTTAGACAAGGCTGTGGTCCATTTGATCAGATTGGCTAGTTTTCTGTGATTATCATTTCAGTGTTCTGCCCTCTGAGGCCCTCTGGCAACACCTACCATCTTACTTGGGTTTCTCTTACCTTGGACATGGGGTATCTCTTCACGGCTGCTCCAGCAAAGTGCAGCCACTGCTCCTTACCTTGGATGAGGTTGCCCCTCCTGACCTTGAAAGTGGAGTAGCTCCTCTCAGCCCTCCTGCGCCCACGCAGCCTCAGCTCCTTGGACTTGAGGTAGCTCCTCACACCCACCTCCCTGACTTTGGGAATGGGATAGCTCTTCTCGGCTGTTCCTGTGCCGTCACAGCCTGGCGCTCTCGGTCACCGCTCCTAAGCATCTGATAACTTTAGGTATATAATCTCTGGCCAAATGTATAGACCCCAAAATAGAAGATTTTAAGAGATTTAAGAATAAACTAAAGCTCTCAAGAATGTGCAGGGGTGAGAACCACCCCACCGAATCTGAGAGAATGAAAGATGTCACAGAGTTCATATCCATGAGGGCCACCACCCTGAGCAATGTCAGTAACCCTTCAATGTTCTTTCCAGTGTTAGAGATGAGACTCAGTCACCCAAATATGATCGGGAGACTTTGACTTTTACCCTGCACCTGCTTATCACATGAGTCCTTCTAGACCCAGCTTAATATCACCTTCTCATGGGATCTTAACTCCTCTCCTTGACTCCCCTCCCCCCCATCTATGTGAGTCCTCCTCCTTGGTGCTCCCATAGCTATGATAACCCACTGTAGGGCAGTCCTCAGTGGTTGTGGTTTTGCTCTCTATGGACCTGGCCTTATTCATTTGTCTTATTGGACCCTTCTCCTGGACTGTAGTGTCTTCATGGTTTGGGAATGCATATTTCATCTCTGTGGCCTCAGCCCTAAGAACAGTAATTTGTTAAGGACTTACTGATAAGTGAATATACATAATAAATTCATCTCAAGAGGTCATCGTAAAAATACTTTTCTGAGATTGAGAAATAGATCAGATACGTCTCAGTATCTGAGATTTTGGAAGAAAAGCACTCTGGCATTTATCAGATCCTAGAACAAGCTGGAATTACTGCTTTTTTGTTTCTCTTCTTTGAACTGTATTTACATTGGATTAGAGCAAATGAGTTGGACATGACTGAGCGACTGAACTGAACTGAGAGCAAATGAATGTAAATTCTTTAATTAGTAACCTTTGAACAGTTTGAGTAGTACAGCTTATCAGAAATGTGAAAATCCACACATTAAATGGTGAAATATCCAATGGCAACAGAAACTATATCTTAATAACTTTATTGCTGTCTGAAATAATTTCCTGCCTTTCTCTCCTTCCTTCTCTTCCTTCTCTTCCTCGTCATCCTTCTATTCTCTCTCTGTTTCTTTCTCTCTAACTGCAGTGGCTATAAAGCCCCTTATTTTGACTTTCTCATTCCACCCTCCCCCTACCATGATTTGCTCCCAAGAGAACATACATTATGATCTTCCTTCACTTTATTATCATTCAGAATCCATGCATCCTGTCATTTGTTTTTTGTTTTAGCATACTGGATGATGGATAATGGAGTGAGGGCATGAGGATGAAGGACACACACACTTTCTATGCCTACAGTTCAGCAGCTGAATAGACAGTGAATTACAGTTTGTGTTAAGTGCCATTGTAGAGGTATGCACAAAATACTGTAGGAACTCAGAGCAGAAGGGAGTGCCCACTTACCTAGCGGTAAGTTCAGATGCACTGAACTGGGTCTTAAGAGTGAACATTTCATAGGTGATAAAGAGGCACATTACCACATTCCAGGCACAGGCAGTGTGCACCAAGGCCCATGTCTCTGGTAGAGCCCAGCAGCTTATTTAGGGAATGTGAGTGGTGGAGAAGATCATTAGTTGAGTCAGGCTGGAGGGGTGTATTGGCATGGGTTTCATGCCAAGAACTTTGGCCTGTCCTACAAGAATGAAGGACCCATGAGGAATTTTTATCAGTGGTGACATTTTAGAAATTTTGAATTCTTACTTTTCCCCCTGCTCCTTATTTGCATTAGAATATTGACTCAAGGAGTGGAATGGAGTTTCTTCTTTGGGGGTATTTTTACATGCTCCTTCTTCCATTATAAAAGAGAGGACAACTGTTCTGTTAAATATAATTCTGCTGACTTGAGTGTGTAACACAAGAGGAAATTTGCTTTTATGCTGTCAGAAAAGCACCACTCACATGTTACCAAGAAAAAGTAAAGACCCAGTTTCACAAGTTCTCTTAAGTAAACCAATGGAATGGTTGTTACACTACTGATTTTGGTTTGAACCAAAAGGTGGCTGCATCAGTGCTAGCAATACAGATGGCTATCTTCTGTCAGTTTTCTAAGTGAATTATGAAGATAGATTCTTCTTTTCAAAAGAATTAAATAACAATTTTAAAGACATTTTCATGTGTTGCTTACCAACTCTTGTTACAGGGGTATGCCAAAGCTCTGAGTGGATTTGTGAAGTTGGGTCTCATAAACAGAGATGCGTTTCCTGCCCTTCAACCTGATGCCAATCCGCTCACCTGGGTGAGTGGCTCTGGAATTACACATTGTCTGCAGCTCTTCAGAAATGCCTTCTGAAATGGTCAGGTTTGAATTTGGGTTTTGATCAGCAAAGAACCTATCCTATGGTATATGTGCAGGAAGTTAAGTCCTAGCTCCAAAGCCCTCTTTCCCTTCACTATTTTGGGAGGATGGAGGGGACAAGGAGGCTGATCCATGGGGCCTATTTCCTGTAGTAACTTGTACCACTTGATTGCCCCCTCAGCCCTGAGAGAGATGGGCTTGCCCTCTGCGTTGGGCTCTGGGCTCTGCCGCTTGTCTAAGTGCTGGCCCCGTTGATGAGAGTTAAACCAGGGCCTCCTGAACCTGGGAAGGCAGGAGAGCTCCTGGTGGTATTCCAGAACGGATTCCCAATGCCCAAATTAGGTCTTTCATTTGACCATGTGTAACCATGAGGAATTTGAGTTTTTAAGTACTGAGTTTATGCACATATCTGTATTTTATTTAAATCCTAGGGTCTCTGGGTTAGAAGGAACTTTGGAGACTTGGAGTGAGTGAAAGTCGCTCAGTCGTGTCTGACTTTTGCGACCCCATAGACTACACAGTCCATGGAATTCTCCAGGCCAGAATACTGGAGTGGGTAGCCTTTCCCTTCTCCAGGGGATCTTCCCAACCCAGGGATTGAACCCAGGTCTCCTGCATTGCAGGTGGATTCTTTACCAGCTGAGCTATCAGGGAAGCCCTGGAGACTTGGAACTGAATGTAAAATAAAGCTTCCACTAACTGCCAAGAATTAATTTGTTACCAACTGGTTGTCCAGCTTAAATTAACATGCCCATATTTCAGATGCCAGAAATCTGTCCCAAGGAGATAAGAATCTGTACTGCTAATCCCATAAGTCTCCCAGTGCAGCTGTGGTATTTATTAGCTGGTTGCTTTTAAATTCTCATTTTTTGTGTATATGAGAGTTTTTTCAATCTAAGTTTCAGCTTTCATAAATTAACTTGTTGGATAGACGTGAATAAATATCCATGGAATGAATCTGATGTTGAGGCAATTTGATTGGGAAGGTTGGTACAAGCATTCTTGGGGCTGATCCCCTTATCTTGGCAGCTACAGTCTGGAACAGGGGCTGGCAAACTGTTTTTTTGGTAAAAGACCAGATTGTAACTTTTTTAGGCTTTTATGGGTCATGTGGTCTCCGTCAGACTACTCAGTTCAGACTGCTCATAAAAAAATGAGCATGACTATGTTTCAATAAAAGTTTTTATTTACAAAACCAGGTGGTGAGCTCAGTTTGGTCTGTGAACTAGTTTTTTTTTTTTCCTCTTTGTGGGAAAGTTTTTGATTTTTAATTGAAGGATAATTGCCTTACAGTGTTGTATTAGTTTCTGCTGTACAACAAAGTAAATCAGCTACATGTATACATATATCCTCTCCCTCTTGTCTCTCCCTACCAACCCCCATCCCCCTACCAGGTCATCACAGAGCATCAAACTGAGCTCCCTGTGCTATATAGCAACTTCCTGCTAGGTATATTTTACACATGGTAGTGTATATGTAGCATGAAACTTTCCTATGGTAGGCCATAGGCTATGAGCTAATATATATGTATCTCCACTCTTCCCGTTTGTCCCACCCTCTTCTTCCCTTGCCGAGCAAGCTTGTTGATCTTTAATCTCGAGCACAGCCTGGAGAAAGTCTTGTTTAGAAAGTGGAAAAAGCTATGACCACTGTTTAACTGTTCTTCCTTTGAGATTTTATTATCTGCACAATCTCCCTCATTTCCTGAACTTACAAAAGGATCGTGGTTGCTACTAGCAACCACAGCAAAGATCCTTCCACTCTATCCTGGCCAAAACAAGAATACCAAATCCTAGACTTCTGGAGGGCGAGGGATAATGGCTGAAAGGTGATGAAGAGGATCTGCAAAGGCAGGCAAAGTGATCATAAATATGGTATTACTCTTTTGGTGTTGATTTGGTGTTATGACTCATTTTTATCACTGAAATATCATTCTAAACTACCATGCGTTTATTGATGTGTAGGTGTGCAGACATATGTATGCACATGTGTGCGCCACAATTTACTGTTTCTGCTGCTGCTGCTGCTAAGTCGTTTTAGTCGTGTCCGACTGTGCAACCCCATAGACGGCAGCTAATTATCTCTAATTTACAATTTGAGGTCGTGTCTTCCTAGGATAATCTCTAAACTTATTTTTTATTCTATTTGGAACTTAGAAGTTGTATTTTTGTTTTTCTAACCAGAAAGAACTCCTCTGTGATCTAGTTGGGATTTCATCCTCTTCCAAATGTGATGTGCTTAAGGAAGCTGTCTTTAAGAAACTGGGAGGAGACACAACCCAGCTGGAGGCTCTCGAATGGTAGGCACCCACCAGTCAACCTAGAGCAAAACACTGGATAAATGATCACTTAGTTCTTTCTAGTCAAAGAAAGGTCAAGATAGAAACAGACATTTAACATTGTCTTTGATGAATTTGCTGCTCTAATGTTGGCCTGTTGTAGAGAGATTACCACATACTATGTTCAGTTCAGTTCAGTTCAGTTCAGTGGCTCAGTCGAGTCCGACTCTTTGCGACCCCATGAATCGCAGCACTCCAGGCCTCCTGTCCATCACCAACTCCCGGAGTTCACTCACACTCACGTCCATCAAGTCAGTGATGCCATCCAGCCATCTCATCCTCTGTCGTCCCCTTCTCCTCCTGCCCCCAATCCCTCCCAGCATCAGAGTCTTTTCCAATGAGTCAACTCTTCGCATACTATGTTCATAAGGGGATTAAAAAGTATGTAGAGAGGAATTCAATGGCAATTATAACTTGGGAAATACTTATTTTTGAGAAACATCACTACTCAGTTTTCGAGAAAGGTGCGGCATTTTTTCTCTCCTGTAGGAGAGTCTCCTACTCTTCTTTAACTACTTTAAAATACACATTCTGCTGGTATCCTTCACATGGGACAACCAACCTGTAAGTTAATCTCAGGAGAAGCTTGGCAACAGTGTGCACTGGCGGTATGTCAGGTCTGGCTCCAGGCAGCACTCATGGGAGAGTCTGGGGATGATTCTAAAGGTGAAAACATTACTGTTATTATCTGCCCTTTCAAGATGAAATCCAATGAGTGTTCCCTTCTGCTTCCCAAGTGAGCGTATACGTAGGACTTGGAATTAACGCAGCCATCTCTTATTCTTCTCAGGTTGGGCCTGCTTGGGGATGAACAAGTCCCTCAGGCCGAGTCTCTCGTGGACGCCCTCTCCAAGCATCTGGCCGTGAAACTTTCCTATGGTAGGCCATAGACTGTGAGCTGAACATCCCAGAAGAAGGATCTTAAGAACCAGTGAATTAGATTGAAGGGCAGGAGTCACACAGTGGGAATGGACAAATGTGATGTGAGGGAAAGAGCACTAGGGCTATTTCTCCAGAGGGAAGAATAAGAGAACTACTAAGTAAGAGTGAACTTGAAAACATGGCAAAGGAAACCATTATTAGTTTTACTTTTAATTTTTGACACATTAAGGGAATGCTGAAGCAGCATTCTTGGGAGAAGAGAGGATGGCCTCCCAGCAGTACTCTCATGTCTGTAATGGAGGTACAGTGAGAACAGTCTGCACAGAGGAATCTTGGGCTACAAGCAGTATATCTAATTATTTAAGGATATACATAATGGGAAGGAAAACTTGAAAGCAGAAGGGGAGGAGCAGGGGGATGAAATATGGTAATGGAGTTGTAATGATAATGACATTTTCAAATGTATATTTGTTAATTTTAAGGTCCTGGAGAGAAAGATATGATTGTGATGAGAGACAGCTTTGGAATCAGACATCCTTCTGGACATTTAGAAAATAAAACTATTGATCTTGTGGTTTATGGGGATTTCAATGGTTTTTCAGCCATGGCTAAAACTGTGGGGTTACCCACTGCTATGGCAGCCAAGATGTTGCTTGATGGTAAGTTCTTTCATTGACCAACTCTGTCTTCACATTATCTCCAAATCATTCAACACCTGGATAACACCAAGACTAATCAAATAACTAGTCTTTAGTATGACACTGGCTTTCACTAAAAGTGAGCCAGTTCAGAAGATCCAAGTTCTGGCTGACTGGGAGATTACCTTGTGATGAGTAAAAAACATGGGCTCTGGAGTTTAGACCTGATTTCTGTTCCAGGTAAGCCCCAAGATAGCTGAGTGATGGAATGTCAGTTACTTAGAATCTCTGCATCAGAGATCCTTCATCTGTAAAGTGGGAAATTGTCATCACTAATTCATAGGGTTGTATGACATCGAAGTAAAATAATACATAAACCTCTTATCACACAGAAGGGGTCCCCAGGGAATATTAACTTTTTCTTTTCTTTCATTTTTTTTTTCTTTTTCGTATTGAGTGACTTCACTTTCACTTTTCACTTTCATGCATTGGAGAAGGAAATGGCAACCCACTCCAGTGTTCTTGCCTAGAGAATCCCAGGGACAGGGAAGCCTGGTGGGCTGCTGTCTATGGGGTTGCACAGAGTCGGACATGACTGAAGCGACTTAGCAGCAGCAGCAGCAGCAGCAGCAGCAACACTGAAATAGCAGACAGTAGTCACTTCCAGATCTTCAAAAATATAAGCCATGTTTTATTAATCCTCATATCTCAATATACTATCAATGCTAGTATATGTTTTGAACTAAAAGAATTCAAATTTCAACTTTCCTTAAGGTCATATATGCTTTCAGTAAGCATTATCTCTGAATATAACACCTCATTTTGTCCTTGTAAAGGTGTGAAGGGAATAAAAAACATCAAAGCATATAAATGTGAAACAAACAGAAGATATATCTATAGTAGCATATTGTTGTTGTTTAGTTGCTAAGTTGTGTCCAACTCTTTGTAACCCTATGGACTGCAGCCTACCCCTCCTCACCTGTCTGTAGAATTTTCCAGGCAAGAATACAGGAGTGGTTTGCTATATCCTTCCCCAGCACATCTTCCTGGGCCAGGGATCAAACCTGTGTCTCCTGCACTTTCAGGTGGATTCTCTACCACTGAGCCACCAGGGAATGTTAGTCTATATCCAGTTAAACTACCTACTAGTTACTGAGGCACTATAGTGAAAAAGTGATGTGGGATGAGGTCATCATGGCCTTTAAGGAAAGTGCCCAAATTTATTCTTTCAGCCATCCTAACAGATGCCAGTGCCCAAGTTACCAGATTGGTTTCA
>SJXQ01012323.1:124887-166540 GCA_006408695.1 Aepyceros melampus
TTTTTTTTTTTTTTTGCCATACCATGCAGCATGTAGGATCTAAGTTCCCAGACTGGGAATCAAACCTATGCCTCCTACAGTGGAAGTGTGGAGTCTTAACTGCTGAACTGCCAGGGAATTCCCTCAGACTGGTGTAATTTCATTGTGTTGGTGTTAAAAAATGACATCAGCAAATCAGATCAGTTAGGTTTACAAGTTTTCTTTCTTCTTATACTTTTTTTCTCTGATCTGGTAGTTAATGCAGTTAGGTGTATAAATTCAGACTCAGCCCCTAAGTTCAGCTGTGCTTTCCATGAACCCCTTTTCCTTACAGTGTGTTGATTATGTAATAATTTAGTAGGAGATATTTAAGCTGCTATTTAAAAAAAAATCCCTAGGCTGCCAACAATTCATTAACTTGGAGTTTACTGCTATATGGTAATTCTTGCTGTAGAAATTAACCGTCCTTCAGTTCAGTTCAGTTCAGTAACTGTTCTTACCACCTTTAAAATGGTAACTTCAAACTTACTTTTTTCTAGGTGAAATTCAAGCTAAAGGCCTGATGGGACCCTTTTCAAAGGAGATCTATGGACCAATACTGGAGCGAATTAAAGCAGAAGGCATCATGTATACTACACAGAGCACAATCAAACTATAATTGAGAATTATATTTTATCTTCCCAGCCAACACAGCTCTGAACTTCTGTGCAGTAAACATGCTTGTTAATGTGATATTTTAAAACATGAGCATGATATGTTTTGATATGTCAATACAACGGTGTTTTTGAAATATAAATCTCTATTTTAATATGAAAACATTTGTTATGAGATGCCAGTAATTATCAGAGAACTTTAATAATTCTATCATGTATTTTTTTCATGTGTATGTAAAAGTGATAATGCTTGTACTACTTGTTAACTTATTATGCAACTTTTTTTCTTACAAGAATATATTTTCCTATAATTAGCAGATGAAGTTTTATCTTTTTAGTAAGATTTCTTCACACAGCTTTATTTTTGTTTTGCTTTTGTTTTTCAGACTGTTCAGCTGGATGTTTCTAGATTACCTGTCTACAAGCTTTTGCAATAATGCTATTTTGTGCCTTTTTGTAAAATTATGATTTAAGAAAGTGACATTTCTGATAGTTTCCTCTTTAATGTTTAGAAAAGGAATAGGTAAATCAAAATCTACAGGATCAGCTCATTAGGCACAGGAAAAGAATCTAACAAATCCAACATCCTTTTGTGATAAAAAACACTCAACAAACTAGGAATAGAAGGGAATTCTTTAACCTGATAAAGCGTACCTATGAAAAACCCAGAGCTAATATCATACTCAATGATGAAAGACTGACAGGTTCTCCCCTGAAATCAGGGACAAAACAGAAATGTACACTCATGCCATTTCTATTCAGCTTGTACTGGAAGGTCTAGATGGGGTAATTAGGTGAGAAAATGAAATAAAAGACATCCATATTAGAAAGAAAGATGTAAAACTATCTCTGTTTGCAGATGGTATAATCTTATACATACAAAATGCAAAAGAATAAGAAAACATTAGATCTAATACATGAGTTCATCAGTTGCAAGATTAACATGCAAAAATTGTACTGGTACACAGTATCAATGAATAAAGCAAAAATGATATTAAGAAAACAATTCTTTAAATAAAAAGTGTAGAATAGGGATAGAATGAGAGTTCAGAAATAATGCTTATTGAGTTTTGAAAAAGGTGCTAAGACAATTTAGTTGAGAAAAATAGTCTTTTCATCAAATGGTGCTGAAACAACTGGATATCCACATGCAAAAGAATAAAGTTGGACTCCCTACCTCACAGCACATGTAAAACTTATCTCAAAATGGACCAAATACCCAGATATAAGAGCAAACACTGTAACACTTTTAGATGAAATCACAGGTGTAAATCTTCCTGACCTTGGATTAGGCAATGGCTTCTGAAATAAATGACACCAAAGCACGAGCAACAAAAGGAAGAAAATAGATAAATTGGATATCATCATGATTAAAACCTGTGCTTTTAAGAATGCTATCAGGAAGGCAAAAGCAAGCCACAGAATGAGAAAATGCTGCAAATTATATATCAGGTAAGAGAAGAACTTGAATAGATAGAGAACTATTGTATTCAATAAAAAGTCAAAGAGCCTAATTTAAAGAAAAGGATAAAGGATCAGAATTGACAGTTCTCAAAAGAAGATATACAAAAGGCCACTGAGCACATGAAAAGATGCTTAACACACATTAGCTATAAAAGTCAAATCCACAATGAGACAGCACTTCAACATCATCTGGATAGCTATTGTGAAAAAATAGTAAGTGTTGGTGAAAATGTGGAGAAATTGGAACCCTCATAAACTGCTGGTAGAAATATAAAATGGTATGGCTGTTTGGAGAAACAGTTTGGCAGTTCCTCAAATGGTAAAACATAGAATTACCATATTATCCCTGGTGAAGGGTGAGGCTTCCCTGGTGACTCAGACAGTACAGTGTCTGCCTGCAATATGGGAGACCTGGGTTCAACCCCTGGGTCAGGAAGATCCTCTGGAGAAGGAAATGGCAACCCACTCCAGTACCCTTGCCTGTAAAATCCCATGGATGGAGGAGCCTGGTATGCTACAGTCCATGGGGTTGCAAAGAGTTGGACACATCTGAGCAACCTCACTTTCACCAGATTATCCAGTAATTCCACTCTTAGCTATAGAAAAAAATGAAAATGCATCCACACAACTTGTAAACAGATGTTTATAGTGGTATTATTCATAATAGCCAGAAATAAAAACAAGTCAAATATCCATCAAATAATAAACAAAATGTGGCATATCCAGACAATGGAATATTATTCAGCAATTAAAAAGAAACTGGGTACTGATACACGCCACGACATGGATAAATGTCAAGTGAAAGAAGCCAGGCAGGAAAAGCCACATATTGTGTGATTTGATTTGTATGAAATGTCCAGAATTGTTAAATCTCTATATGGAGAAAGTAAATTAGTGGTTGCCTAGGGCTGGGGGATGTTGGGGAGAAGTGGGAATGACTGCTAATGAATTTGGGGTTTTGGGGAGGAAGTGATAAAAATGTTATAGAACTGATTTTGTGGTAATGGAGGTACTACTCTGTGACTATACTAAAAACTACTGAATTGCGCACTTTGTGTGAATTGTATGGGCTGAGAATTATTTATCAAGTTGTACAAATAAAACTTTATTTTCCTCCTTGAAGGAAAAATGCTTATGTTGAGGGATATAAATTAAACCTTCTGTGAGACTGTGCTCATATTCTGGCATATGAAACTAATTCTGCTGTCAAGATAAGCAGGTATGATACTTGGGACATATGGCAGTTGAGAAAATATCTATGCTATTTGAAAAGGATGAAAGTTGATTAAGGCCTGGTCCCACTTGTCAAAAATAATTATGTAGAGATCAATAATCTATAAGTAAGTAAAGACATATCTGTTATGGCAGTTTTTTTAATTACAACATTAATTTTAATAATCAGTTAGGAGATAACACTTGTGTTGAATATTCATTGGAAGGACTGATGCTGAAGCTGAAGCTTCAATATTCTGGCCACCTGATGTGAAGAGCTGACTAACTGGAAAAGACTGTGATGCTGGGAAAGACATAGGACAGGAAGAGGAGGAGACAACAGAGGACGAGATGACTGGATGGCATCACCAACTCAATGAGTTTGAGCAAGCTCTGGCAGATGGTGAAGGACAGGGAAGCCTGGCACGCTGCAGTTCATGGGGTCGCACAGAGTCGGACACAACTGAGCAACTGAACATCAACAACGGTTGTGTTGCATTGATTCCACCTGCAGTCTGGAAGAGCACTCAGATGACATGGGAACTAGGGAACTAGGGTGGGAGGGGAAGCCACGAAGATAATGTAGCAACTGGTTTGGGCTTTAAGTGATAAAGGGGCAGGATTGAAGAGGAGGATCTAGTGCTAGAAAAGGGAACGTCAGTAAGCTTGAGTAAAGGTAGATAGAAACACCGCATTGGCTCTCAATAACAAGTCATATACTAAAGCATACCGGTGGAATCTAGAAAAATGGTACTGATGAACCTATCTGCAAGACAGGAAAGAGACGCAAATCTAGAGAACAGTTGTGGGGACACAGCGGGGGAAGGAGAGGATGGGACAAACAGAGAGTAGTACTGACATATATATGTGTGTGTAAAATAGCTAGTGGGAAGTTGCTGTATAGCATAGGGAGCTCAGCTCAATGCTCTGTGATGACTAAGAGGTGGGATGGGGGGAGGTTCAAGAGGGAGGGGATATACATATATATATATATATATATATATATGACTGATCCGCGTTGTACAGCAGAAACCAACACAACATTGTAAAGCAATTATCCTCCAATTAAAGTTGTCCAGCAAGGATTTCAGTAGTAAAGGTGGTGGTGGTAGGATCTGGGTATGGATGGATAGATTACAATTACAAGCATTTAGCCCTTGAGCTACATTTGTGAATCCCTGGTCTAAATCTTTTGATAGGCTTAATGTTCACATCTTCCAGATTTTTCTACCATTTTTGGCCTCCTCCAGACAAAACTGGTATTTCCAGTTTTCCTTGTCCTAGACTCATGAGACACTAGAAGTTCCTCTGAGAAGCAGTGTGACTGTTTCTACCACATACTAGCTCTTTCCTTTTCCACAAACTGAGGACAATAACCCACAGCATGGTTATAAAGGGTCTGAGAGAATGTAAGAGGCTGATGTCTAGTATATATTCAAAAACACTAGTTTTTCTTTTTTTTGCAATACTCTTTTCAATAATAATTTGCTTGAAATTTACATTAAAGAAAATGATATTTTAGCTCTGAGATATTTTTCAATGTTTTGGATACATTTGGAAGACTCCTCAAGGATCCATACCTCTCAGGCAAGTCATAGATGTATCTGCTCCATAAGGAGAGTCATAAAGTGGTTATAGAGAAGAAGAAACCAAAATTATCATTAGGCCAGCTCTGACTTTACAGAAGAGAAAATATGTCTCACAAAGTTAAATGACTTGCCTAAAGTGACAAGATGTATTACTGAAATTTGACCAGCATTCAGAAACTCAGGATACTTTATAAAATTTGGGAAGATCTCTGATTATAAAACCACCCTTACCATGGGTTGTTAGGGTTACCACTAGCCCAAATGAGGCCTTTTTGAGAATTAGAGATAAGTACTCTAGGTACTTCTGTCAAAAAATTGTCATCAAATATGTAAATTAGAACAATACACTTAATTGTCTAATGGAAAAAGTCATAATATTAATCATAACATTATAATAAATATTAATTGTATTAAATACATATCCTAATACATATTCAATGTCTGTGCTTTGATTAGCTCCCCAGTAGATGCAATGAACAATTTGCATAGCCATGCAGGTAGCTAGTCTTATCTTTTGTATAGATTAGTCTTCTTTACAATGGTTTACATTTGGTGATTGTAATTGGAAATATATTGACCAGACTTGAATTCTACTGGAAAGGATCCAGTGAAAAAAGCTGCCTGTTGTGAAGAAATTTTTATTAGTCACTGGCAGCTAATCTAATAACTTCCTATTTCCAATTTTCTTTTAGTCCTAACACTCATTCTTAATTTTAGTTAATTAGCAAGAAATACAAAACACAGAGTTAAGTCCTAACTTGAAGCTTCCTGGTGGCTCAAACAGTAAAGAATCTGCCTGCTATGCAGGAGATCCCTGGGTCGGGAATATCCCCTGGAGAAGTGAATGGGTACCCACTGCAGTATTCTTGCCTGGAGAATTTCATGGACAGAGGAGCCGGGTGGGTTACAGTCTATGGGGTCACAAAGAGTCAGACACGACTGAGTGACTGAATAACAAGAACCAAATAATTTAATAGGGGTAATTGTGCTGTGTTAGTACACACTGCTCTGCTGTCCTCAGATGTTCAATTCTGTTTCCTGTGGGCCCTACTGCACAGTTTGGGAATCAACTCTATACACTGTCCCATTCCATCAACCTTTTTTTATATCCATCATTTCAGAGGGAACATATCCATAATTTTCTTCGACACATGCCTCAGTACTCCACAAGCAAACACAAACTGATGGTGATACTTATATTTATTTTTGCAATGCCTTGGATAAAAACCATTTAACAATGT
Source organism: Aepyceros melampus (assembly GCA_006408695.1). Classification (NCBI taxonomy): domain Eukaryota; kingdom Metazoa; phylum Chordata; class Mammalia; order Artiodactyla; family Bovidae; genus Aepyceros; species Aepyceros melampus. Next base: position 131,026 of record SJXQ01012323.1, read on the forward strand.
CAGGTAAGGTGTTATTCTCATAAAAACATCTTCCTTCAAAACAAATGTATTTTTATTTTCCATAAAAGTTAAAACTACATGCTAAAACAGTTAATCACAACACAAAACAATATCAAGAAGACTCACAGAGGAAGACCAGATAATGAGCTGCACCATTAAACTAAATAATTACACAGAACTAGAAAACTGACTCAGTAGTAAAATATAAAAATCTACAATTATAAATATAAATTTGGTCCATGGAGACACTAGAGCAGTATTTACAGTAAGTATTAGATTATTTCTACATTAGGTGAATACTGCAGTTGTAAAATGTTGAATATCATAGGGAACAGGGTGTTTTATTTACAGTATACTATATTAAAAGTTATATTTCTAGCAAACCTGATGATTGCTACAAATACAGCTAAAAATTTGACACTAAAAACAAACGTGTTTTCTGTTTGGGATTCTAGTTGGGAATTCCTAGTATCTGTAAATTGCAATTTTCTGTTAAAATCAATATGAAAAAAAGATACCACAATTTCATTCTTAGAAATACTGTAAATTTCAATCATTTTAGTTTAAACACAATAAGTGAATTACAAGAAGTTTCGCAAAAAAGGCACACATTGTTAATGATGTAAATTTGGCAGCAGAATCCTATGTCATGGTAGTAACTGTCAGGTGATATGAAGTAAACAGATAACAGAAGTGAACCGATTTTCCAGTCTAATTTTAGAAAGAGGAAAGCAGTGCTCACATGTGGACTCTTCTCACCCCTTTCCATGTCAAACTAAAGACTCTAAACTCTCGGCTATGTTTCCATCAGCCAATGCCGCACCATTACTGTCCAGAGAGGTGGATGGGTTCTCTTCCTGCCTTGTGCTTACAAGGCTGAGGACTGCTTTGTAGAGAAACTGATACTGCTCCTGGAGAAGAGAGGTGGTAAGAAACAGGAAACCCAGTGAAGGCATACACTTGTAAAAAGAAGGCATGTTTGCAGTCATCCTTTGCCACCGTCCAAGAAAGCTCACGTGTGAAGGGCTCTGTTACAATTGGTGGAGGTACACCATTCGTATTAACATCTCCTTCTGATTAAATTTTAAAGTAGCTCTACAATTAGCCAACCCTTACGGATCTAGAACATTGGCCCATATACATTTGCCAATGGTAAGCACTCCATTCCTACCCAAACGTCATGGAATCAATCAGAAGGTGATGTGATAAGGTTCTAATACTGATTTATCAACTTGTGTGTAAGCCCTTTGGCACTCAACTCTTGGATCCCACTGAGTTATTCATTCTCCATTCTCCAGTTGTTAAGAAACCTCAGGACTGCACTATCAGCACAGGAATTCAAGGGGAATGCAGACCTTTCACAGGACCCACTGTTTACCCAGTATTCTTCACACTCTACCAGCCCGGGCAGTCCTATGTCCTGCTTTGTGCAAAGGAGAGCATGTGTCCTGCTCTGGTTTCAGAGACACACAGAAGAATAAAGAGTTGCTCTCTTTCAGACGCCAACTTGGGGATGGTGAGGTGAGGGCAAGGCAGTTGCAAAGACTGTGAGCTAATGGCTGGCACCACAGTAGAGAACCATTAGGACCACATGTCTTAGTAAATGCATTTGTGAAACTTGGGTGTAGGTTTAGTCTCCAGAAAGCACTTTCAAATGACAAGCTTGGTACACACAACTCTGTGTGTGCACAAGGGTGTCCCTGCTCTCTGACCAGCTGGTGTGGGCTGGAGCTTTGAAGATGGACCCTTTATAAGGCCCTTCCGTATACAGACCAGAAAGTTAGAAGGGAGCCTATGGTTTCTGCATTCACCTAAGCTTCTCCCACTAGGGCATGCACATGGTTCCCTATTGTCTTTCTAGCCCTTGTTTCTATAATAAAAGCTTCAAAATTATTCTCAGAGTTGAGACTTATCTTTCCAGATGTGTTAATGCTCTTTCTTGATTGTATGAGTGTCTTTCTCTCTCTCCTTTTAAAAGTACCCTCAGAATCAGCTACTTCTTAAGTTTAGAAAATTAATTTGGCTTGATAAAAAAGCAACAATTGAATTCTATCTTATGACTGCTCTTTGAGGCTATGCAGAACTTGAATGCTGGAATAAAATGTTTATTTTGCTGGATAAATCAGATTAGTTGGTGCATCTACTAAAGATATTTTTTCAGAATTATACTAAGTCTCACAAAAAGGCACACAATGAAATGGAAAATTTTTGATCCATCGATTTTCTGGAAGATAAACTTTAAATGTTTATTGTTTATAGTTCCAGTTCTATGGATTGCAATGGAATATAATTCCGCTTGAAAACTTCATGTTAATGTTATCAGTATGTTCTTTTTGATACACAATAAAATGATTTTGGTAGCCCCTAGGAAGTAACAGATGCTCTAACAGGAAAAGCTTGATTTGCTGTCTTGTTACTTACAATGTCGGCAAAGACTCCTGGCCTCATCAAATTGATCATCTTGGCTACCTGGTACACATCCATGGAATTTTCTCTTTCGAGTTGGTGCATAAGGGTTGTCAGAGCACAGAAAGTTCCAGCTGTCACTCCTCCATGCCTGGAGGCAAATGGAAGGGACAAAGACTCCATTCAGATGCATCAAACATTCACATTTGGAACTCACAGAGCATGTGGCCTTGACAACTTGGCAGTAAGAACACTCAAATTTTTAATATATTGTTTCATCACTTTATTGTCCATGGAACTATGGTTTAATCTGAAACACTGTGGAGTGTTCACAATATTAGTAATGAGACACTTTATAGAAATTAAGTATTTGGTTATACATTTCATTTAGTTATACTATGGAATGGGTTGGCAATAAATCAAAATAATCTGACTGAGGTTATATAATAATATATATTATAAAATGAGTATCTAAGTATCATATATAATATGCACATGCATTTTGGTTTACAACAACCTGGAAAGATCAATTGGATACAGATTTCTATTTCTGGTAAAAAAATTATATGATATCAATTTTACTCCAATCCCATGAAGTCAGTGGCTGAGGAATGTCTCCCTGGTTAGAACCTGTAAAAATCCAAGTTCTAAAACCTGACTCATCACGCAAAGTGTTCTCAATGTAGAATGCAAGAGCAAATGCCTGTGACCCTGCACCCATCTTCTGTCCTCAACAGGAGCTCTAAGTGGGAAAAAAAACCCCAAACTATTCTGTGTTAATCATGTCCATGAGAAGCAATAATCTACCCTGGTTGAATAATTCACCATGGGTCCAAAATATTAGGTTAGTACAAAGGTAACAGAAATATACACACACCCAGAGCATGTCAGGTGTGAAGAGATGTAAGGTATGGCACTTACTCATCATGAACAATCATGGGCCCATCCCTGGTGGCAGCTTCTTCTTTGATAATACTTATAAGTTCAAAAGTTTTACTAATGGGGCTGTCTGGATTTGGCCATTTGGGACATTGAAAGTGCCGTACTTCAAGTACATAATCATCCTACAAGAAGAGGTAAAATCAGTGTTTTAAAAAATGTCATATTGGGTAGTGAGTAGATGAACTGAGGAAAATCAGTAACTACAGGAATGCAATAAAATCAAATCACATGCTGAGTGCGGGAGTCATTACAGCCCATTTATTGCATCATAGTGCGACGAACTAGGGTGTTTTTTTTTTTTTTTTATTAAACTCCTGACTATCTACTATGAATATCAGGAATTGCAGGAAGGCGATGAAACCAAGTCACACACGGAGTGTAGCAGTCGTTGTAGCCCGTCTGTCATCATGGAAGGGAGAAATCGCCATGACGCCACATTTGCCGTGTACAGACGTGGCCTCATTTTATTCTAAAATAATCCTTGTTGGTGGACTTTATATTGCCAATCAAATCATGAACAGAGATGTGGCTGTGTCCATAAAATTAAACTTACAAAGAGAAATCTTCTGTTTTAAAATTTGCTTTAAAAACTGCATCAGTTCAGTTCAGTAACTCAATCGTGTTCGACTCTTTGCAACCCATGAATTGAAGCACACCAGGCCTCCCTGCCTTGCCTAACTCAATGAAACCAAGCCATGCCTGTGGGGCAACCCAAGATGGGCAGGTCATGGTGGGAGGTCTGACAGAATGTGGTCCACTGGAGAAGGGAATGGCAAACCACTTCAGAATTCTTGCCTTGAGAACCCCATGAACAGTATGAAAAGGCAAAATGATAGGATACCAAAAGAGGAACTCCTCAGGTCAGTAGGTGCCCAATATGCTACTGGAGATCAGTGAAGAAATAACTCCAGAAAGAACAAAGGGATGGAGCCAAAGGAAAAACAATACCCAGTTGTGGATGTGACTGGTGATAGAAGCAAGATCCAATGCTGTAAAGAGCAACACTGCATAGGAACCTGGAATGTCAGGTCCATGGATCAGGCAAACTGGAAGTGGTCAAACAACAGATGGCAAGGGTGAAGGTCGACATTCTAGGAATCAGCGAACTAAAATGGACTGGAATGGGTGAATTTAATTCAGATGACCATTATATCTACTACTGCGGGCAGGAATCCCTCAGAAGAAATGGAGTAGCCATCACGGTCAACAAAAGAGTCTGAAATGCAGTACTTGGATGCAGTCTCAAAAATGACACAATGATCTCTGTTTGTCTTCAAGGCAAACCATTCCATATCACAGTTATCCAAGTCTATGCCCCAACCAGTAACGCTGAAGAAACTGAAGTTGAATGGCTTTATGAAGACCTACAAGATCTTTTATAACTAACACCCAAAAAAAAGATGTCCTTTTCATTATAGGAGACTGGAATGCAAAAGTAGGAAGTCAAGAAACACCAGGAGTAACAAGCAAATTTGGCCTTGGAATGTGGAATGAAGCAGGGCAAAGACTAATAGTTTTGCCAAGAAAATGCACTGGTCATAGCAAACACCCTCTTCCAACAACACAAGAGAAGACTCTACACATGGACATCACCAGATGGTCAACACTGAAATCAGATTGATTATATTCTTTGCAGCCAAAGATAGAGAAGCTCTATACAGTCAACAAAAACAAGACTGGGAGCTGACTGTGGCTCAGATCATAAACTCCTTATTGCCAAATTCAGACTTAAATTGAAGAAAGTAGGGAAAACCGCAAACCATTCAGGTATNGAAGCTCTATACAGTCAAGAAAGAAGGTAGGAAAGAAGAAAGGAAGGAAAAGGAAGACAAACCAGAAAGGTTTTAAAAGCAAATTCCAGCAAACATCTTCTTCCCCACTCAGCCATCGTTAGTGGCATCAGTTGTGGTTATCAGCTCCTTATATTGTGTATGGACTTAGTCTCCCCAGCATATACTTGTCTCACCAGCACATTCTTTCTTTTCTAACTAAACATAATCTAATTTCAGCAGGGTTCCTACAAAATAAAACTGTTTTCAGTTCCCAAAAGATTGTTTTTGACAACAATTTCTCTATTGTCTGGTCACAAGGTAGATACTACAAGTTTTTGTTTTTTTTTTTCTTGAACAGTTGCTGTGGTCAGTTGCCTAGAACACTGGGCTTTTGGTACACTTCTGCTGTTGTCAGTAGGTATCAGGTACTTTCAAAAGTCTCTCTCTGCCACTTTAAACAATAATAAGAAGAAAAGATTCTAAGTTCTCACTTAAACTGAACACACACAAGAGTCTCAGAAAAATTGCCTGAGAAAGACAGATACATCTGACAACTCTTCTATCTGAGGTGGCTCACTCTTACCATAGATCTTCCCAGCAAATCTCACACTGCCTTCCACAGTGCTGTGTGTGTGCTATATGTGTGTGTGTGTGTGTGAAAATCTTCCCTATTCTCCCTTTATTGAGATACAATTCATATACTGAAAATGACCTTTTTAAAGGATACAAATTCAGTGGCTTTGGTATATTTATAACTCTGGGCACTTTTTTTTGGTAAAGATTTTTCATAGTGTTTTTAAATCAGGAAGTGTAAATCTTCCAACTTTGTTCTTTTTCAAGATTGCTTTGGTTCTTGAGTCCCTTGCTTTCCCATATAAATTTTAAGATCACCATGTAAGTTTCTGCAAAAAACTGGCAGCCAATATTTTGAGAGGAACTGCATTGACTGTATGAACTTTGGGAATAATGCCATTTTGGTAATATTAATAAATCTTCCCCATAACATTTTCTTCTAAATCCATGAACATAACATGTCTCTCCATTTAGTTTTTCATTAATTTCTCTCCTTGGTGTTTTAGTTTCCAGTATACAAATCTAATACTTTGTTCGTTAAATTATTACTAAGTATTTTATTACTTCTGACACTTTTGTGAATGAAGTTGTTTTTAAATTTCATTTTCAGATTGTACAGTTGTACAGAAATACAACTGATACACATATATTGATCTTACACCCTGCAAACTTGATAAATTCATTTTAGACTATTGGTTGTATGTGTGCGTATGTGTGTATGCATGCACATGTGTGTATTTCTGAGTATATTTACTGTGTAAGAGATTGTTTTATTATGTAAAAGATCTTCCTTTTTAACTTGGATGCCTTTTATTAATTTCTCCATCTAATTTTCCTGCAATTTATAGTTCAGTGGTGTCGAGGGGTCATCCTTGTCCTGTGCTTGAATTGAGATGAAAAACTTTCAGTTTTCAATTCTTGAGTTGAATTCTTTTTTATAAACACTGTTTATCAACTTGAGAAAGTTCCTTTCCATTCCTCAGTTATTGACTTTCTAGAGTTTTGATAATGAGAAAATGTTGAACTTTCTCAGATGATTTTCCCGCATTTATTGATTTATGTGGCTTTTGTGCCTTGTTCTATTGACATAGTATATTACATTTATTGGCTTTTGCACATGAACTAATCTTACACTCCAAGGATAAATTCCACCTGGTCATGGTGTACAATTCTTTTTATATGTCATTGGATTAACTCTACTAGTACTTTGTTTAGGAATTTTGCATCCATATTCATAAAGGATATTAGTCTACAAGTTTTTTCTTTGTGCTGCCTGGTGTTTGAATCAAGGTAACACTGGCCTGATAGAATGACTTCAAATGTATTCCTGCATTGTATTTTTTTTTTTGGAAGTGTTTGTGTAGGGTTTTTCTTAACTATTCTTTAAATGTTTGGTAGAATTTACCAGTGAAGCTATCTAGAACTAAGGGTTTTTTTTTCTGTGAGAAGTTCTTATTGCTAATTTGATGTATGTCTTACAGGCTTATTCAGATTTTCTATTTTGAGTCAGGTTTAATAGTCTTTTGGTGAATTTGCTCATATCATTGAGGTTATCTAATTTTTTGGCATACAACTTTTCATAGTTTTCTTTTATAATAAAAATAAAATCTGTAAGGTTGGTAGTCATGTCCCTGTTTTCATCCCTGATTCTTGTAATACAACATTTCTCTCCTATTTCCTGGGGTAGTCTAACTAAATATTTGTCAATTCTGTTGATGCTTTTAAAGAACAAACTTTTGATTTTGTTGATATGCTCAATTGCTTTTCTATTTTCTATATGTTATTTTTTTCTCTAATTCTATTTCCTTCCTGTTGCTTATTTGGGTTTTTCTTTGCACTCCTGTGATAGTTTCTTATGGTAAATGATTAAGCAGTTGATGTGAGATCTTCTTTTTAGTAGAGGCATTTGCATATATAAGTTTCTTCTAAGCACTGCTTGAGCTGTACTCCATAGGTTTCAGTATGTTTTCATTTTCATTCACCTCACAGTACTTTCCAAATTCCCTTGTGATTTCTTGGTTATTTACAAGTGTGCTGTTTAATTTCTACATACTTGTGAATTCTATAGACTCCTTCCTAGTATCAATTTCTAATTTCATTCCAGTGTAGCCCAAGAAAATACTTTGTATACTTTCAATTATTTTAAATTTATTAAGACTTATTTTATGGCCTAAACTAACACTTATTCTAGGGTCTATCCTAGAGAATGTCCAGTTGCACATTTGAGAAGAATGCTGCAGTTGGGTGGAGTGTTCTCTAGATGTCATAGGTCTCACTGGATTATAGTGCTTGTCAAGCATTCTATCCAACTGACCTTCTACCTAGTTGTTTTATTACTGAAAGCGGGATATTGATGTTTACAACTATTACCTTTAAGTCTTTTTCTCCCTTCATTTCTGTTGTTTTTGCTTTATGTATTTTGGATCTCCATTTTAAGATGTGTACACATTTATAACTGCTTTATCTTCTTGATAGCTTGACACTTTTATCATTATAAAACAACCTTTTTGTGTCTGGTAGCAACTTCTTTCTTTAAGTCTATCTTGTCTGGTAGCCACTCTAGCTCTCTCTTTCTCTCTTTTGGTTCCTATTTAGATATGTCTTTGCTTTCAACCTATTTGTACCTTTGAATCTAAAATGCTTGCCTTGTATATAGCATTTAGTTATCATATTTTAAGATATCAAATATATTTTTCTATTTATTCTGCCCACCTGTTTTTTGATTGGATTGTTTAATCCAGTCACATGTAATATTATGACTGATAAATTAAGATTTACATCTTCAAGTTTGCAGTTTGTCTTCTATATGTCTAATGTTTTTTTATACCTCAATTTTTCCATTACCATCTTCTTTTGCATTAAACTGGACTTTCCAGTGTATTATTTTGCTGTCATTCTTTTACAATAGTTTTTGGAGATGTTAACTTAGGAATTGGCCTGGGGATTGCAATTAGCATCTTAACCTCTAACAATTTAGTTCAGATTAATATAAACTTAATTTCATTAGTATACAAAAATTTTACTCCTACATATTTCCATTCTTTTTCCTCCTCCTTTGTACTGTTATTGTCACACAAATTACATCCGTGAACATTGTGTGCCTCTCAACGCAGATTTCTAATTATCATTTTATGCAGTATTTTAAGTCAGAGAAGGAAAAGAAGAGTTACAGTTAAAAGTTAGAGTAACTTATACTGGTGCTTTAACTTGTTCACATGGATTAGAGTTACAGCCAAGTGTCCCTTCATTTTGGCCTAAAGATATCCTCACTGTTTTTGACTTTCTTGAACTAACTCCATAAAGTTTGTGTTCTTTGCTGTATGTGGCCACTGAAATCTCTACTCAATCAACTTAGAGGCCAGTTAAATATTGGACATATGTGTCCTTAAATTACTGGAACCAAAGAGTCTGTTAGTCTGCCAAGGGGCTCTGTGTGCAGATTGGGCCTGTGTTCAACACTTAGCCAAGCAGCTTGCAACTCTGCCTTACCCTTCACCACTTCCTGCTTGCTCAGAGGTCTGATCAGCTGGAGAGGAGAACTCAAGGCCTTGAAATGTTTTTCTTAAGCAGATGCACAGCTCTGGAAATGCATAAAGATTTATGCATACACATGGCCTTCTAGAATTCCAGTACTATGGAAGAGATTTTTAAAGCCTCTTATGGAATAAAATATTCCTCTAACATTTTATTTTAAATGTTTTGCGTAGGTTAGTGCCTGCCCCAGGGAGCTGTGATGGTTAACAATCAATATTTTTACATCTGTTTTAGTTTATTTTGGTTTGGTTTTGGTTTTGTTATTGGGAATTTTGCATTTGTTTTTTAATTTTTTGTTTTGATTTTATTTTATTTTTTAAATATAAATTTATTTTGATTTTGAAAAAAAAATGCCCTGAAGAAAAGGCCATTTGCCCTGGGTGAGCTCTGAGTGAGGTCAGAAGAAGACAAATTTTATGAAAGGAATTTTTAAAAGAACTATTATGTCAAATAATGGCAATTCTCTTAGAGCAGAACTTTGAATGTGTTCTTGTTTATTCCTCCTAGTGAATGCTGGGGTCAGCAGCTGTCAATTTTTGCCTTTACTGTGGAGCTCTTGACTTTTCAAGGTTGTTGTGGCACTGAGGAGAATGAGTAGGAACAGGGAAAATTGAAACAATGCAATACTCAGTGTTCTTACAAAGATAATAGCCATTTTTCTTGAATAAACACTCTCCAGATTAATGCACACCTTCGATTAATTTCCATATTACTAAAAAAGTTTATTTTGACAATTGTTGCAGTATTCTCATTGCTTCTATATAGGACAGGCTATTCAAAGATCTTTACCAATACCAAATATGTCACTGCCTTTCTTTTTTCAAACCCCAAGTCCCATTATAATCCTTGGATATGAATAAGCATGGAAGAAGAAGCTACAGTAACATGGAACATGAAGGCTAAAAACAAACAACTGCTGAGAAATTTAAAAAAATACCGTAGACAAATGAAAATACAACATAACAAAATTTATGAGATGAAGCAAAAGAAGTTCTAAGAAGAAAGTTCACAGATATAAATGCCTACCACAAGAAATAAAAAGATCTCAATCTAACTTTATACCTCAAGAGAATTAAAAAAGAACATATAATGCCAAAAGTTAGTAGATAAATGGAAATAACAAAGATCAAAGCAAAATCAATGAAATAGAGACTTTAAAGAAACCCCAGAAGAGACAAACTAAGATCTGGTTTTTTGAAAAGATAAAAAATTGACAAACCTTTACAATTAGACTCATTAGGGGGGAAAAAAGAGAAAGGACTCAATAAATAAAATCAGAAATGAAAGAGGAGATACTGTAACTGATACCACAGAAATACAAAGGATCATAAGAGACTACCACAGATAAATATACAACAACAAATTGGACAACCTAGAGAAATGGGTAAATTCCTAAAAACATACAATCTACTACAACTGAATTATGAAGAAATAGAAAACCTGAACAGACCATTTGCTAGTAGAAGATTGAACAGTAAACAAATCTCCCAACAAACAAAAGTCCAGGACCAGACAGTTTCACTGGTGACGTCAAGCAAACATCTTTGAGGATTAATACCAATCCTTCTCAAACTCTTTCAAAAAATAGAAGAGGGACCACTTCCAAACTTATTTTATGAGGGTTGTGAGGCCAGGATTACCCTGATGGGCTTCCCAGGTGGCACAGTGGTAAAAAAATCTGCCTGCCAATACAGGAAATACAAGAGATTCAGGTTCCCTGGGTTGGGAAGATCCCTGGAGTAAGATATGGCAAACTGCTCCAGTATTCTTGCCTGGAAAATTCCATGGACAGAGGAACCTGGCGGGCCACAGTCCATAGGTTCACAGAGAGACATGACTGAGCACGTGTGCACAAACACACACACACACACACACACACACACATCACCCTGATACTATAACCAGACAAGGATACAACAAGGCAAGAAAATTATATGTAAATATTCCTGATGAATGTAGATGCAAAAATCTTCAACAAAATATTAGCAAGTTGAATTCAACAATACGTTAAAAAGTTTATACACCATATCAAGTGGGATTTATTCCAAGGATGCAAGGATGTTTCAACATCTGAAAATCAACTGGATCCACCGCATTAATGAAAGATAGAGGGGCAGTCCCAAAATAGTGGAGGAATAGGACTGGGAGACCACTTTCTCCCCCACAAATTCATCAAAAGATCATTTGAATGCTGAGAAACTTCCACAAAACAACGTCTGAACTATGGACCCAGAAAGGCAGCCCATTCTTTTCAAATTGAGGTAGGACAAATATAAAACAAAAAGAAGAGTTAGGGATGGAGACCCATCCTGGGGAGGGAGTCGTGAAGGAGGTTTCCGGACAGCAGGAAACCTTCCCACCGGTGGGTCTGTGGGGAGTTTTAGAGTCTCAGAGGGCAAATAACTGGGAGGAAAAAGGAAAAAGCCCACAGAATACGCGCCTAACCACAACTCTCAGCAGATATGTAGCCCAGACACTCACATCCACCACCAGCAAGCGGGGACTGGACAGGGAGGCGTGGGCTGCATCATCGGTCCTTAGGGTAAGAAGGTACCAGGTATTCAGGTACCAGGCCTGAATGCCCTGAGGGCAGTCTGAGGGAGCTAACATGAGATAGCAACCCAAACTGTGGGATAGCCAGAGAGGGGAAAAAAGCACTTTCCTGGCAAAGGCGCTAACGCGCAGCCTGGCCCGCTCCCAGAACAAAGGGCTAAGTGAATACCAAAGGAGAGCTAGCTGGTGGCGGACCAGCCCACCCCCCACCAGAGGCAGGGAGGCCGGCGGGTGACAGCCAGAGCCAGAAGGCAGGGGGCAATCTTGGCCCCAGAGACAGCATCCTCCACCAAACTGAGAGCAGGCTCCCAGTTCCTAACCATGTCTTCCTGGGATCCTGGACGGTTGACATCTGTGAGGAGTGTCACAGGCTGAGATCAGCTCCCCAGAGAGGAGAGCAAGCACACCTGAGACGGTGCTCTCATAGCACACCTGGGAAACTGAGTGGCTGAGACTGGGGAGGTGGTTAAGATACACGGCCCACCTGGAAGAGTACACTTGCCAAGCACCTGGTCGCCTGAGCTGCTCGGACTTGGGACAGGCACAAAGTGCACACCCAACAGAGTCTGTGCCTTTGTGGAGTACTCGAGAACTTGAACCTGAGCAGCTTAGACCTGAGAAGTGCATGAAAGGCAGGGCCTGCCTTGGACAGTACCCCTACAGAGCAACCTGGAGCCTGAGCAGTGTAGACTGGGAAAGCACACGTGCTGTGAGCTGGGGCAAACCCAGTGTGGTCCATACACTGCAAGCACTCCCCGCACACGTCAGTGATATTTGTTTGCAGTGTTCCTCCCTCCCCACAGCACAAGTGAACAAGTAAGCCTAAATAAGTGACCACCTTTGTCCCCTTGTGTCAGGGCAGAAATTAACATTGAGGAGACTTGCAAACAGAGGAAGCCAAAATAAACAAAGAAGAGGAAACCACTCTGAAAGTGATGGATGCCACAGATTAAAAGCCTGAAGTTAACATTGACTAAGCATTGGAGGGGCCTATAGACCTTGGGAACAAGTACAAGCCAGAACAAGGAACCATCGGAAACTGAACTGACCCCACACTGCCCTCAACAGCTCCAGAGAAATTCCTAGATATATTCTTACTATTATCATTTTTAAATTTTTAAAAAATTTAAGTTATTTATTACTCCTTTAGTTTTCATTTTTATAACCTACTATTACCTTGCAAGTTCAGTTCAGTTCAGTTCAGTCACTCAATCGTGTCCAATTCTTTGTGACCCCATGAATTGCAGCACACCAGGCCTCCCTGTCCATCACCAACTCCGAGTCCACCCAAACCCATGTCCATTCAGTCGGTGATGCCATCCAGCAATCTCATCCCCTGTCATCCCCTTCTCCTCCTGCCCCCAGTCCCTCACAGCATCAGTCTTTTCCAATGAGTCAACTCTTCACATGAAGTGGCCAAAGTACTGGAGTTTCAGCTTTAGCATCAGTCCTTCCAAAGAACACCTAGGACCGATCTCCTTTAGAATGGACTGGTTGGATCTCCTTGCAGTCCAAGGGACTCTCAAGAGTCTTCTCCAACACTACAGGTCAAAAACATCAATTCTCCGGTGCTCAGCTTTCTTCACAGTCCAACTCTCACATCCATACATGACTACTGGAAAAACCATAGCTTTGACTAGATGGACCTTTGTTGGCAAAGTAATGTCTCTGCTTTTGAATATGCTAAATTACCTTGCAAAAAAAGACCCTATTTTTAATGCAAATTTTGTATATATATTTATAATTTTTGTGATTGATTTTGTTTTGTATTTTTAATATTTTGAGAGTCTAACCACTAGATTTTTAATCTTTGCTTTTTGATATTTGTTATCAATTTTGTACCTTTAAGAATCTAATCTTCAGTACCCATTTTCACTTCGGGGTGTGATTCTGATGTGACTGGTCTCTCCCCTTCTGACGCCCCCTCTTCTCCTAGTCATCTCTGTCTCCCTCCTCCTTCTTCTCCATGTAACTCTGTGAACCTCTCTGGGTGTCCCTCGCTGTGGAGAATGTTTTCACCATTAACCTAGATGTTTTATCATCTGTGCTGTATGTATGGAGAAGTCTTGAGGCTATTGTAAGATTGAGGCTGAAAACCAGAGGCAGGAGGCTTAAATCCAAAACCTGAGAACACCAGACCTGACTCCAGGAAACATTAATAGAAAAGAGCTCATCCAAAAACCTCCATACCTACACTGAAACTAAGCTCCACCAAAGAGCCAATAAGTTCCAGTGCAAGACATACCATGCTAATTCTCCAGCAAAGCAGAAACACAACCCTGGGCATTAAAATATAGGCTGCCCAAAGCCATGCCAAACCCACAGACACCCCAAAACTCACTACTGGACACTTAATTGCTCTCCAGAGAGAAGAGATCCAGCTCCACCCACCAGAACACAGACACAAGCTCCCCAAACCAGGAAACCTTGACAAGCCACTAGTCCAACCCCACCCACAGGGAGCAGGCTCCACAATAAAGAGGAACAACAAACTTCCAGCCTGCAGAAAGGGCACCCCAAACACAGCAATCTAAACAAAATGAAAAGGCAGAGAAATATTCAGCAGGTAAAAGAATATGATAAATGCCCACCAAACGAAACAAAGAGGAGGAGATAGGGAATCTACCTGAAAAAGAATTCAGAATAATGATAGTAAAGATGGTCCAAAATCTTGAAAACAAAATGGAGTTACAGATAAATAGACTAGAGACAAGGATTGAGAAGATGCAAGAAATGGTTAACAAGGACCTAGAAGACATAAAAGAGTCAGTCAATAATGAACAATGCAATAACTGAGATCAAAAGCACTCTGGAGGGAACCAACAGTAGAATAACTGAGGCAGAAGATAGGATAAGTGAAGTCAAAGATGGAATGGTGGAAAGGAAAGGAAAAAAAGAAAAAAGAATTAAAAAAATGAGGACAACCTCAGAGACCTCAGGGACAATGTCAAATGCCCCAACCTTCAAGTCATAGGAGTCCCAGGAGAAGAAGACAAAAAGAAAGACCATGAGAAAATACTTGCGGAGATAGTAGTTGAAAACCTCCTTAAAATGGGGAAGGAAATAGCCAGCAAAGCCCAAGAAACCCAGGGGGTCCCAGACAGGATAAACCTAATGTGAAACACCCCAAGAGACATATTAGTCAAATTAATGAAGATCAAACACAAAGAGCAAATATAAATTGCAGCCAGGGGAAGACAACAAATAAAACACAGTGGGATCCCCGTGAGGATAACAGTTGATCTTTCAATAGAAACTCTTCAGGCCCGAAGGGAATAGCAGGACATACTTAAAGTGATGAAAGAGAAAAACCTACAACCAAGATTACTGCACCCAGCAAGGATCTCATTCAAATATGAAGGAGAAACCAAAAGCTTTACAGACAAGCAAAAGCTGAGAAAATTCAGCACCACCAAACCAGCTCTTCAACAAATGCTAATGGATCTTCTCTAGACAGGAAACACAGAAAAGAAAAGGTTTACAAACTTGAACCCAAAACAACAAAGTAAATGGCAATGAGATCATACTTATCAATAGTTACCTTAAATGTAAATGGGTTGAATGCCCCAACCAAAAGACAAAGACTGGCTGAATGGGTACAAAAACAAGACCCCTATATATATTGTCTACAAGACACCCATCTCAAACCAAGTGACACATACAGCCTCAAAATGAAGGGCTGGAAAAAGATATTTCATACAAATGGAGACCAAAAGAAAGCAGGAGTGGCAGTACTCATATCAGATAAAATAGACCTTGAAATAAAGGCTGTGAAAAGAGACAAAAAAGGACACTACATAATGATCAAAGGATCAATCCAAGAAGAAGGTAAAACAATTATAAATATATATGCACCCAACATAGGAGCACCACAATATGTAAGACAAATGCTAACAAGTATGAAAGGGGAAATTAACAATAACACAATAATAGTAGAGATTTTAATACCCCACTCACACCTATGGACAGATCAACTAAACAGAAAATTAGCAAGGAAACACAAACTTTAAAAGAGACAATTTCTTTAATAAGTGGCATGGACACGACTGATCAACTGAACTGAACTGTGAAAGCTGGTCAACCACTTGTAAAGGAATGAAACTAGAACACTTTCTAACACCATACACAAAAATAAAATGAATTAAAGATCTAAATGTAAGACCAGAAACTATAAAACTCCTAAAGGAAAACATAGGCAAAACACTCTCTGACATAAATCACAGCAGTATCCTCAATGACCCACTTCCCAGGGTAATGGAAATAAAAGCAAAAATAAACAAACAGGACCTAATTAAACTTAAAAGCCTTTGCACAACGAAGGAAACTATAAGCAAGGTGAAAAGACACCTTTCGGAATGGGAGAAAATAATAGCAAATGAAGCAACTGACAATTAATCTCAAAAATACACAAGCAGCTCCTGCAGCTCAATTCCAGAATAAACGACCCAATCAAAAAATGGGCCAAAGAACTAACAGACATTTCCCCAAATAAGACATAGAGATGGCTAACAAACACATGAAAATATGCTCAACATCACTCATTATCAGAGAAATGCAAATCAAAACCACAATGAGGTACCATCTCACACTGCTCAGAATGGCTGCTATCAAAGTCTACAAACAATAAATGCTGGAGAGGGTGCAGAGAAAAGGGAACCGTCTTTTACTATTGGTGGGAATGCAAACTAGTACAGCCACTATTGAGAACACTGTGGAGATTCCTTAAAAAACTGGAAATAGAACTGCCATCTGCTGCTGCTGCTGCCTGACTCTGTGACCCCATAGATGGCAGCCTGCCAGGCTCCTCTGTCCCTGGGATTCTCCAGGCAAGAACACGAGTGGGTTGCCATTTCCTTCTCCAGTGCATGAAAGTGAGAGTGAAGTCAGTCAGTCATGCCCAACTCTTAGTGACCCCATGGACTGCAGCCTACCAGGCTCCTCTGTCCATGATATTTTCAGACAAGAGTGGGTTGCCAGTGCCTTCTCCATATGACTCAGCAATCCCACTGCTGAGCATACACACTGAGGAAACCAAAATTGAAAGAGACACGTGTACCCCAATGTTCATCACAGCACCATTTACAATAGCCAGGACATGGAAGCAACCTAGATGTCCATCAGCAGACAAATGGATAAGAAAGCTGTGGCACATATACACAAAGGAATATTACTCAGCTATTAAAAAGAATGCATTTGAATCAGTTCTAATGAGGTGGATGAACCTGGAGCCTATTATACAAAGTGAGGTGAGTCAGAAAGAAAACACCAATACAGTATATTAATGCATATATTTAGAAAGATGGTAATGATGAACCTATATGCAAGACAGCAAAAGAGACACAGATGTAAAGAAGAGACTTCTGGACTCTGTGGGAGAAGGCAAGGGTGGGATGATTTGAGAGAATAGCATTGAACCATGTATATTACCATATGTGAAACAGATCACCAGTCCAAGGTTGATGCATGAGACAGGGTGCTCAAAGCAGGTGTACTGGGATGACCCTGAGGGATGGGTGGGGAGGGAGGTGGGAGGGGGATTTCAGGATGGGGAACACATGTACACCCATGGCTGATTCATGTCAATGTATGGCAAAAACCACTACAATATTATAAAATAATTAGCCTCCAATTAAAATAAATAATTAAAAAAAATTTTAATTTGATACTTAAGTGGAAAACTAAAGAGAATAAACAACTTTCAAATGACTATATTTTAAAAATATAAACATAAAATCAAAGATAAAAATCATGATCATCTCAATAAATGCAGGGAAAAGCTTTTTAAACAAAAATTCAACACCATTCATGATAAAACAAACAAACAACTCTCAACAAAGTATACATAGAGAGAATGTACCTCAACATAATAAAGAGTATATATGACCAACCTGGAGAAGGCAATGGCAACCCACTCCAGTACTCTTGCCTGGACAATCCCATGGACGGAGGAGCATGGTAGGCTGCAGTCCATGGGGTCGTAAGAGTCGGACATGACTGAGCTACTTCACTTTCACTTTTCACTTTCATGCATTGGAGAAGGAAATGGCAACCCACTCCAGTGTTCTTGCCTGGAAAATCCCGGGGACGAGGGAGCCTGGTGGGCTGCCGTCTCTGGGGCCGCACAGAGTCGGACATGACTGAAGCAACTTAGCAGCAGCGGCAGCATGACCAACCTAGACAGCATATTAAAAAGCAGAGACATTACTTTGCCAACAAAGGTCCATCTAGTCAAGGCTATGGTTTTTCCAGTGGTCATGTATGGTTGTGAGAATTGGACTATAAAGAAAGCTGAGCACTGAAGAATTGATGCTTTTGAACTGTGGTGTTGGCGAAGACTTGAGAGTCCCTTGGACTGCAAGGAAGTCAAACCAGTCCATCCTAAAGGAGATCTGTCCTGGGAGTTCATAGGTAGGACTGATTTTGAAGCTGAAACTCCAGTCCTTTGGCCACCTGATGGGAAGAGAAGACTCATTTGAAAAGACCCTGGTGCTGGGAAAGATTGAGGGCAGGAGGAGAAGGGGATAACAGAGGATGAGATGGTTGGAGCGCAGCACTGACTCAATGGACATGGGTTTGGGTTGACTCTGGGAGTTGGTGATGGACAGGGAGGCCTGGTGTGCTGTAGTTCATGGAGTCACAAAGAGTCAGACATGACTGAGTGACTGAACTGAACTGAACTGATGACAGGCTCACAGCTAATATCATACTCAATGGTAAAAAGCTGAAAGTTTTCCTCTAAGATCAGGAATAAGAAGGATACCACTTTTATCCAGTACAGTATTAGAGGCCCTAGTCAGATAAACCAGGCAAGGAAAAGAAAGAAAAGTCATGCAAATGGCAAAGGAAGAAGTAAAACAGTCACTATTTGCAGATGACATGATACTATACATTGAATTTCTAAAGACACCACCAAAAATTTTAGAATAAACAAATTCAATAAATCAAAGGATACAAAATCAATACACATAAATCTGTTGCATTTCTATATGTTAACAACAAATGTCATAAATAGAAATTAAGAAAACAATACCAGTTACAGTTGCATCAAAAAGAATAAAATATCTAGGGAGAAATTTAACCAAGAAGGTAGGGGGAGAGGGATAGATTAGGAGTTTGGGGTTAACATATACACACTGCTATGTATAAAATAACCAACAAAGACCTATTGTACAGCACAAGGAACTATACTCATTGTTTTGTAATAACCTATAAAAGAAAAGAATCTGAAAAATAGATATATATGCATGTATAACTGAATCATCTGCTGTACACCTGAAACTAACACAACACTGTAAATTGTAACACAACACTGTATTTAAGTTAAAAAAAGAAACCGCCAAGAAGGTTAAATGTCTGTATGCTGAAAACTGAGACATTGATGAAAGAAATGAGAACACAAATGGATATTCCATGCTTGTGAATTAGAAACACTAATTTTAAATGTGTTAAAATTTCCATTCTACTCAAAGCAATCTACAGTCAATACAATTCCTATCAAAATCCTAAAGGCATTTTTCTCAAAAACAGGAAAACAACCCTAAAATTTGTATAAGACCACACAAGACCCCAACTAGCCAAAACAATCTTGAGAAAGAAGAACAAAACAGGAGACATTACACTCCCTGACTTCAAACTATATTATAAAGCTATAGTAATCAAAACAGTATGGTATTGGCATAAGCACAGACACACAAATTGTTGAAATAGATCAGAGAGCCCTCAAATAAATTCATATATACACACACACACACACACACACAATTAATTTATGACAAGGAGCCAAGAATATACAAGGAGAAAAGGACAGTTTCTTAAATTGTGCTGGAAAAATGGACAGGCACATGCAAAAGAATGAAACTGGACCATCCTCTTATACACAAAAACTTAAGTCAAAATGGATTAAAGATTTTAACATGAGGCCTGAAACCATGAAACCCCTCGATGAAACTTTCCACATAGGTGGAAAGCTATCTGACATCAGTCTTGGCAGTGATAGTTTGCATCTGATACCAAAAGCCAAGGAACAGAAGCAAAAGCGAAACAAGTGGGATGACATCAAACCAAGAACCTTCTACACAGCAAAAGAAATAATCAGCAAAATGAAAATGCAAATCATATATCCTATACAGGGTTAATGTGCAAAAATATAAAGAATCATAAAACTGAAAGCATAAAACAAACAATCTCATTTTAAAAACATGCAGAGGATCTGAATAGACATTTTTTCCAAAGAAGATATAAAATAAAGAACAGGTACATGAAAAGGTGCTCAAATCACTCAACATCAGGGAAATGAACATCAAAACCACAATGAGATACCATCTTACACCTGTTAGAATTTCTATTATCAGAAAGAAAAGAAATAACAGGTGATTGATGAGGATGTGGAGAAAAGGGAGTTATTGTGCACTGCTGCTGGGAATGTAAATGCTGCTGCAACCAGTATGCAAAATGTTATGAAGGTTCCTTAAAATTTTAAAAATAGCAGCTCCACTTCTTGGTATTTATCACAGAAAATGTAAGCATTGATTCAAAAAGATTCATGCATCCCAATGTTCATAGCAGCACTATTTACAGCATTGAAGACATGGAAGACACCTAAGTGTTCACTGACAGATGAGTGGAAAAACAGGATGTGGTATAAGTACATACATATAATGGAATATCATTCAACCATTAAAAAGGAGGAAACCTGCTTTTTGCAACAACATGAATGGACTTTAAGGACATCATGCTTAATGTAATAAGTCTGGGAAAGACAACATATGATCCTGTGGTTCTCATATATGTGAATTCTAAAAAACAAAACCCAAAATCAAACTCATAGAAATGGGAACAGATTGTTGGTTCAGAGGTAGAGGGTGGAGGGTGGGCTTGATGGGTAAAGGTGGTCAAAAGGTAGAAAATGCCAGTTACAAAATGTCTTGAGGATGTAATGTACAGTGTGATGACTATAGTTAATACTGTATCATATGTTTGAAAATTGCTAACAGAGTAGCACCTTAATCTTAAAAGTCCTCATCACAGAAGAAAAAAAAAAAAAAAACCTATAACTAACAGTTAGAACTGGACAAGGAACAACAGACTGGTTCCAAATAGGAAAAGGAGTACGTCAAGGCTATCTATTGTCACCCTGCTTATTTAACTTATATGCAGAGTACATCATGAGAAACGCTGGACTGGAAGAAACACAAGCTGGAATCAAGATTGTCGGGAGAAATATCAATAACCTCAGATATGCAGATGACACCACCCTTATGGCAGAAAGTGAAGAGGAGCTAAAAAGCCTCTTGTTGAAAGTGAAAGTGGAGAGTGAAAAAGTTGGCTTAAAGCTCAACATTCAGAAAACGAAGATCATGGCATCCAGTCCCATCACTTCATGGGAAATAGATGGGGAAACAGTGGAAACAGTGTCAGACTTTATTTTTTGGGGCTCCAAAATCACTGCAGATGGTGACTACAGCCATGAAATTAAAAGACGCTTACTCCTTGGAGGAAAAATTATGACCAACCTAGATAGCATATTCAAAAGCAGAGACATTATTTTGCCTACTAAGGTCCATCTACTCAAGGCTATGTTTTTTCCTGTGGTCATGTATGGATGTGAGAGTTGGACTGTGAAGAAGGCTGAGCGCCAAAGAACTGATGCTTTTGAAGTGTGGTGTTGGAGAAGACTCTTGAGAGTCCCTTGGACTGCAAGGAGATCCAAACCGTCCATTCTGAAGGAGATCAGCCCTGGGATTTCTTTGGAAGGAATGATGCTAAAGCTGAAGCTCCAGTACTTTGGCCACCTCTTGTGAAGAGTTGACTCATTGGAAAAGACTCTGATGCTGGGAGGGATTGGGGATAGGAGGAGAAGGGGACAATCGAGGATGAGATGGCTGGATGGCATCACAGACTCGATGGACGTGAGTCTGAGTGTACTTCGGGAGTTGGTGATAGACAGGGAGGCCTGATGTGCTGCGATTCATGGGGTTGCAAAGAGTCGGACATGACTGAGCGACTGAACTGAACTGAACTGAACAAACTCTAGGGAAATTTTTCTTGCACTATTTAAGGTAGAATAATGCTTACTTTCTTCATTTATTGTTCATTTATTCACAGTTCTCTTACAACTGAATATAATATCTTGCAATGACTGCCTATCATCCCCTCTCCTCCCAGATCATATGAAATTTAATTCTACTTACCTATCTATTAAGTGACTCACAAGCTACTCAATAAATGTCTGCTGAAGAAAGAATGAAAGAACTTACGTGCTTATTTATCAGTCATAGCATAATACAAGAAAGTCGATATCAAATATATGTATTGGTATAAGTTATTATGCCAGAAACTACTGAAACAGGCTGGGTTAAGGATACATTGTATTGAGAAGAAAAGAGTAACTGATTTAATTACGAAAGCAGGAAGCAAGTAAGTTAGAAAAGCCTTCCAATCCAATGAATTTACTCATGCAAAATAGAATACAAATTGGCAAATTATATGTGACAAGTAATAGCAACATTAGGAAATAATTGTCTTGAACATGTTTACAATTATCATCGTGGTTAGGATGTCTCATCATTACAAATAAAAAAAATCATAGTATAAATTTACTTCAGTGTAATGAAATGTACTATTTTGTATAACAATAAGCTCAGTGAAGAACAGGATTAGCTGCCCAAAACATAATCAAGGTTTCAGTTTCTATGTAGCTTTTTAGGAACTAAAAAAATTCTCTCCATAGGGATATTGAAGTCTTCCTTTCATGATTGAATGCCAAGTTTTAATTTTTCTATGATTAAATTTATATTTTTATCTTTATGCTCTCATTATTTTAAAAATACATTTTGATTTATGACTTTGAAATGTTAGAGTAACATATCTTTTCTTTCTTTGGTTCCCATTCATTTCATTTATCTAAATACATTCCTTTTATAATTTTTATGTTATTTATTTTTTATTATCTTACACCCAGTAAGACTAGCACTGCATGGGAAAAAAAATTAAAGACTTTATCTTATAGAAAAATCATGATATGTCAATAAATTATTGATGAGTGCTAAGACATGGATGTGGGAAGGGAAGATACATGTGTCAGTGATTGATGCCCTAAACTGCATTTTTATATTTAATAAAATTGTGATGTAAATTTCAGCCAGTAAGAGATTCTGTTCACTTCATATGCGTAGGTTTTGATGGTATTAGTTTTGTGTCTCTGACTTCCTATTAACAATATGTGCTTGCACTGGGGGAAAGGTGTGGACTAAAGACTATGTCTGTCTCCAAATCAGTCCCTTTGCCCCAGGTACAGATAATGGAATTTTCCTCAGGAGACTCTGAGTTGTTAATCTTGATTCCCATAGGGGATTTGAGTTGGCTTTGCTTTCAGACATGACCCCAAAGATCCTAAGTACAGGTAGTATAAAACTATATTCTCTTTCATAGATATATTGGAGTTCTCTAGCCCTATTCTTCCTGAAGGTAAGTTTCCTTTGAAATGTGTGATGGAGATGGATAGTCATGAGAGACTACTGTTCAACAGTGAAGGAATGAGCTACAGTTGAAATTATTAAGCTCTATATCACCAATGTAGAAAGATTTTCTGACAAAAAGAGTTTTTCAGTAGGTCATGCTGAAACAATTTAAATTTTTTATTTTTATTTTTTTTTATTTTTTTATTTTTTTTNTTATTTTTGTTTTTTAATGTGCAGAACCATTTAAGAGTTGTTATGTCTTTTTGGAACTGAGCTTTTTATCATTATGCATTTTTGGGGGCTCTGGTAATTTTCGTTGTTTTGAAGTGTGCTTTGATTAGTGTTTGTATCATCTACCTTTTTCTATCTTTTCTGTATTATTTTATATTTCCATCCTATCTGTATTGTATTTGAAGGGCATTTCTTACACCATATTCCATCTTTTGGATTACTTGAGTATTTTTTAGTAATCTATTTTATTTTATATATTGGCTTTTGACTCTATCTCTTTATATAGATTTAAAAAGTTTTTTTTATTTCTTTTTTTTTAATTAATTTTTATTTTTTAGTTTGTTTTGCTTTACAATACTGTATTCGTTTTGTTACACATTGACATGAATTAAATAATCACCTATAAAGGGAACTTAAATTATGGTATAAATGATGATCTCTACTGCCAGGAATAATTGTGTATTTGGGCAATTTGTGTATTATAATAATAAAAAAATAAGATCATCATAGACCCAGAGTTAAGTGCTAGTTTATAAAGCTTATTACCAGAGAAGTAAGAAATCTGAAGATGGAGATTAAATACAGTCTAGGAGGATTTATTGGCTGGGGATTCTCTATTTTAGTCATAACATTTTTAAAATACTTCCCAAAACTTAGACTTTTGTCTCTCATTTTAATCAAGAGTTGATTAACCCGAGACTCCTCTTCCTTCCTCCCTTCCTTTTCTTTATTCCATCCTTTCTTCCTTCCTTTTTACTTCCATTTTTATTTTCTTCTTTGCCTTCTTTAAGCTTCTCTTTTCCTCCCTCCATCCCTTTCTTCCCCACATTCCTCTGCCCTCTTCTTTTCTTCATTAGTGCTGTGCGATCTCTCCTTGTTTTTTGTTCCAGAAAGAAAAAGAGAAGAAGAAAAAAAGATGGAAGAAAAGAAGGAAAAAAGAGATGACAGAAAAGAAAGAGAATGAAAGACAGACAAGGTGAGGAAGAAAGAGAGAAAGAATGGAAAACCATAACTACATTGTGGTAAATCAGGAGTACAGCCTGAGGCTGACCCTCATAACTGTGATTAGAAAGGTGCTTTTATTCTCTGAAATCATCTCCTTTTAACAAAATTTTCACTGCTCACTCTCAAACTCTCCCCAACACATGACAAGGAAGTGTAAAGATTTTAGGTATTTTGAGATATTCTTAGCATTATGGCAGCCAGTAGAAACCCTGGAGATTGTTTATTCTATATATCCCATCAGACTATTAATATCAAACAGACACATATGTCTCCTGGAGGTTATTTCAGGCTGTAACGTTTCCTCATTTTGTGCACTATCTTCATACTCGATGTACAGTACAACTTGAATATCTTTTTATACCTTTTTTCTATATCTGTAGTATATTACACTGTCATTGGGGTTTATGAAAAAATATGAAAGGATAACTAAATGAAGCTTATTTCTTCATTTAGCATATGGTATTCAGTATAAATATTGATATTGAATAAACTGGTTTAAGAAATTCTGCTTGATTTGCATCACTCTGTATATTTTGGTGCAACTCTGTTCCCATATATATGGAGAAGGAAATGGTAACCCACTCCAGTATTCTTGCCTGGAGAACCACATGGATGGAGAAGCCTGGTAGGCTACAGTCCATGGGGTCGCAAAGAATCGGACAGACTGAGCGACTTCACTCACTTACTTATGGTTTATGTGCAGGTATTCATATCTGATGTTCTGTGATTTGGTGTTGATATGCTTAATTAAGGTATATTTTGTCTTCAAAAAGACTAAAATCTCAATATAAACATAAACTCCTTCATGTTCCATTAATGAATTCTATGTCTTGTATGAAGTTTGAGCAAATGAGCATAAGACATTACTGCCTAATATTCAGAGAAAGGTCTTTCATAAAGTTAATATTCCTTCCACTGAAAAAGTAGTCTGTCTGTGATAATACCTGCTTTTGTACGTAAGTTTTAGCGTTAATTTAATAATAAAAATAGAGATAAAAATTAAGCCTACTGGTGTGAATTTTTATCACTCTTATTTTCACTTCCAGAGATGGTCAACTCTGTCTTCTCATTGATGACAAGATGCTCCACACCAACACTTCCACTTTCCACCCAGACACCTTTTTCCTTGTAGGCATCCCAGGACTTGAGGATGTCCATGTCTGGATCTCCCTGCCTTTCTGCTTCATTTACTTAATGGCTCTGCTGGGCAATGCTACCATTTTGCTGATTATCTGGTCTGACCACACTCTGCGGGATCCCATGTTCTACTTTCTAGTCATCTTATCAGCCATAGATCTGGCCCTCTCCACATCTGCAGTGCCCCGGACGCTGGGGAATTCTGGTTTGATGCACATGAGATTAGTTTCTCAGCCTGTGTGGCTCAGATGTTCCTGATACACACCTTTACAGGAATGGAGTCTGCAGTTCTGCTGGCAATGGCTTTTGACCGCTACGTGGCTATCTGTGCACCACTCCACTACACAACCATCCTGACGCCCCAAGTACTAGCAGGCATTGGTATTGGCATTATAATGCGCCCAATTCTACTCATGTTTCCCATTCTTTACCTAACCCATCATCTGCCCTTCTGTGGGGCTCGAATTATTGCCCACTCCTACTGTGAGCACATGGGGATTGTCAAGTTGGCCTGTGCCAGCATTCGGATTAATGCTATTTATGGACTTTTTGTGGCTTCTTTCCTCATTTTGGATGTGGCACTGGTTGGAATTTCTTATGCCTACATCCTCCATGCAATTTTCTGCCTCCCATCTCGAGATGCTCGCCACAAAGCCTTGAATACATGCGGGTCCCATGTAGGGGTCATGTTTGTTTTTTATACACCGTCCCTATTCTCCTTTCTCACCCACCGTTTTGGCCAAAAAATTCCACCTTACATTCACATCCTTGTTGCGAATCTCTATGTGGTCATTCCACCTGCCCTCAATCCTATTATCTATGGTGTGAAGACAAAGCAGATTCGTGCCCATGTGAGTCATGCTTTCAGCTCAAAATAGGGTTGTTTCCTTAGTTCTTGAAGGCATGGATATAACTGAAATAGTAACTTTCAGTCTACTGTAGACTGATCATCTTTTTAAATGTTCCCTATATCAAAAGGTCTTGCAGATACTAAAAGAACAAAATGTTTGGTCTTAAATCCCAGTGTTTCCTTTTCCTGTTGGTGTTGAGTATTTATTCTTCTGAATAAATTACATTTATTCATTACAGTAGGGCAACATTCCATTGGAAATCCTTTCATTTTTAACTATGGAGATTGAGTGAAACTCCATATCCATCTATTTACAAATGACATAGCATTTCAGTGGGGAAAAATTAGTTTATTATATATGACTTGGTTTCTCTGAATAAAATAAATAAATTTAAATATAAAATTTTAAAAAGACCTTGGGGGAGCTCATCAATAAATTTTTTAATGTATCTGATTTCTTTAAGAATGATACTGGCTATTAAATGAGTTGTTAAATGCATCTCAAGTTCTTCCCTTTAATTTCAGTTCTCTTTTCATTACTCTTCAGGAAAATCTATAGGCAATATGGGCCCTCACTATGTCACTATACTTCTCTCTTTCTGGAGTCATATAAAATGAAAGAACCTTAAAAAAGTATTTATATTAAAGCATGAAAATTTTGTTATGAGAAGATTGAATGTACAGAATTCTAACAGGTGGATTTTGAGTCAGGTTAAACTAGGTGTATTTTGTGTGAGTGAGGGAAAGACATTGTTATTTTAGTTGCAAAGTCATGTAGGACTCTTGTGACCCCACAAACTGTAGCCCACTGGGTTCCTCTGTCAGTGAGATTCCTCAGGCAAGTATATTGGTGTGGGTTGCCATTTCCTTCTCCAAGGGATCTTCTGACCCAAGTATTAAATCCTTGTTTCTTGTGCTGGAAGGTGAGTTCTTTATTACTGAGCCACCAGGGAAGTAGAAGAGGGGTGGATGGTTTGGTTTATCTACATATGTTTAATATATTTAGGAAAGCTTTTACCTAAATAGGCCACTTCTCCTCCAAAGACCTCTTTATTTGTGGAATGTAGAATGCATTTATCATTTTGGTTGATGCTTTGCAAAAGTAGTTGAGTTTCAGGCATTAGGTAGAAACAAATTTTGAAAGTCAGCTATTATAAAGGAATTTGATAAATATTCTCACAAATACTTTTTGTTTTCTTATAAAAACATGTTTCCACTATGACTCCGAGGCATTTAAGACATTATTGATTAATGTTTCTAAATCAGTTGTGGCAAAAACTAATTTCATAAAAATAATGAAGTAGAACACAAGACCAACTGTTTAATAAGAGTCTAGGAACTAATTTTCTAATGGTAAGCTCACGATATAAGAGAAAAATGACTGCACAATTTTTAATATCCTAAATGGATTAGAACACATATTTTCAGAGATTGGAAATGGGAATGATAGGGTATATATCAGCAAGGCACAGGGACTGAAGATTCAGCAAAATCTTTCTTGAAGGAATTAATGTAAGGTGACACAATGCACATCTAAATATTATATGTTTGAAGAATCTGTTTCTTGTAACACCTTAAGTACTTAAATGCTCTTTTTTCTTAGAGAATGGAAGATACGCAAAATGAATTTTAATGACATCTTTTCAAGAGTTCATCCAAGAGCAGTTCTTTGAATGTTTTTGTTCAATTGGATGCTATATTTCATTTGCAGCACAACTTAAGTTTAATATTACAAAAGACAACAAAAACTAAAAGATTAACTTTTATTATTAATGTTATTAATTTATGCTTATTAAATTGACTTTAAATTGTCATTTAATGAGTGATCCCACTTTTAAAGTCATCCAGGATTACCATAATCATTCTCAAAATAAATGCAGTATCTTTAGAAGGAAACATATACATATTTCTGGAGATTGATAGGATTCATATGCATTAATCAGTAAGCCATGACATTCCCTATTAAAACTTTAAGAGTAGCTTTATAGTCAAATCAAATCTAACAATGCTTTTATAGTCTTAATGTTGACTCTAACCACACAATCAAAATTATGTCTGCATTTTTTCCCTTTACTTAGATGACTGTAACTAATGGTAAGAAGCAGCCTTTTGTTGCTTCTGTCTTTTAGAATCACTTTTACCTGTAAAAACAAACCACTCAAGTGCTTGTCATTTTCCTTAGGCATAGATTCTAAGGAATAATTAATAAATTATTAAAATAATAATTTAATAATTATTAAATAAAATAATAACAAATAATTAATTAGCTTTTATTAATCCTACCCATCATCTGATAACCTGAAACTAAAGATTTCTAGGAACTGAAGCACACGACATCATATGAGACAATTTTCTAAAGATATCTGAACCAGGGCTGTTGATGTTTGTCACCAAACCTTTGATGATGACATTATGTTTAGACGATCTCCAATATCGATGATCTTGATAACCTACGGACTTTAGACCAGAAGTGGCCTAAGTGTTCTTCCTCTAACCTTCCTTGTTACCGGAATGAGCCTTGAATATTTATCTAATCTGCATGCTGCTGCTGCTGCTGCTAAGTCACTTCAGTAGTGTTCGACTCTGTGTGACCCCATAGACAGCAAACCACCAGGCTCCCGCATCCCTGGGATTCTCCAGGCAAGAACTTGGAGTGGGTTGCCATTTCCTTCTCCATCTGATCTGCATACTTTCCCTCTAACATAAAACAATGTACCAGGAAAGATCCCTCCCAGCATTTGAGGGACAAAAAACTGCTGAAACTGGGAAACTTGACTCTTGATCAGCAGTGCCTTAGAGAATCTCAATGAAAAGGGGAAATGTAAAAAAATAATGATAATAAACAGAAACCTTAATTAAATAGAGTCAGGAGACTAGAAGGGGGAGTGCTCATCTCTTGGAGCAACAGTAGAATCCAATAGGAAGAAGAAATGCTCTTCCTTCTTGGCAAAGATTAAGCCAACAAAAAGCCATAGACTCTTCATTTACTATAGCCTGACCAAAATTCCTTTTTTTCTTATGTACATAAAAATGTTCTCATTCCCTTGCTTTGTGGGACCTGGCATATGGTTCTTTATAGATCCCAAACCATAATTATTTACTGACCATCAGTAAACCCATTTTTGTTG
Source organism: Aepyceros melampus (assembly GCA_006408695.1). NCBI lineage: Eukaryota > Metazoa > Chordata > Mammalia > Artiodactyla > Bovidae > Aepyceros > Aepyceros melampus. The sequence continues at coordinate 160,616 of SJXQ01012323.1, forward strand.
GATAAATGTCTGACAGTCTAATTGTTTTAGGTCAATATATGTTATTGAGAAATCTGTTACTTAGACTTCACATTTTGGAATTTTCCAGTTATCTTTCATTATTGATTTGTAATTTAATTCAGTTTTTGTCAATGGAACTTTTGTATAATTTGAATCATTCATTGATAATGTGTTTTGTAGGGCAGAATATATTTTATCTTGGTAAGTAGTATCCCAGCACTTGAAAATAATTTGTATTTGGCTCTCTGGGGGGAACTGTTCTAGTAATGTTAATTATATCAAGGTGTTTAACAGTGTTTGTGATCTATTATATTCTTATTGATTTTTTTTCTGCTTCTTATACCAATTATTTATTTTTCTTTCCTTGTCATATCAACTATTGATATTTTTAATTATGATTTTATGTATGTATCACAAAGTTCTATCAGTTTTTTCTGCACATATTTTGAAGGTACTAAAGAAAGTGTATTAAATTTTTGTGATTGTGAGATCACACTGTAAGATAAAATTACTGCTTTTAATTATAAAAAGTCACTCTTTATCTCTGATAAGAGAGTTGCTTGGAAATTTACTTTTTATAGTTTAGTCACTTTCTTTTGATTAGTGTTAGTACACTATAAAGTTTTCCATCATTTGATCTGAACAAATTTATTTCTTTATATTTAAAGTTATATTCTAATAGAGCCTTCTAATAGTTATAGTATCAAAAGGTGTGATATTAGCAAAACATGTGATTTGCCATAGATGTGTGGAATAGAGTGAAAGCCCACAAAATCAACCATACACATAGACTCAGTTGATTTGCAATGAGAATGCCAAATCAATTCAATGTGTGAAGACATTCTATGCAAAAAACAGTCCTGGGAAAACTAGATATTCAAATGAATAAGAATTAAATTGGATCTATATCATACCATGTAAAATTTTAAGTTAATTAATAACCTAAAAATTAGGGCTAAAAAAGTAAAATTCTTAAAAAAAAATTTAGGACTAAGTTTTCATGACCTTGGCTGTGACAATAGATTCTTAGAACATCAAAAGTGTGAGTAACGAAAGAAAACATAAGTAAATTAGACATCCTTAAAACAAAACCAACCAACAACAACAAAAATAATTTTGTGCATCAAAGCACGTTATGATGAAAAAAAAAAAGAAAGAAAAGAAAACAAACAAAAAAAAACAACTCCAGAATGGGAGAAAATATTCATGAGTCATATTTTAATAATAGTTTATTATCCAGAATATATAAATGTAATATCTATATCTCAACAACAGAAAGGCAAAAAAAAAGTTAAAAAATGGATTGGTGGAGGGTTGTATAGATATTTTTTAATAACACATACAAATAGCTAATAAGCACATGAAAAAAGGCTGAACTTCACTAATAACTAGGGATATTTAAATGAAAACCCCAATAAGCCAGGATTTCACACCTACTAGAATTGCTTTAAACAAATAAAGAAGTAAACAAAATAACAGGTGTTGGTGAGGATGTGAATGAATTGAAACTCTTATGCAATGTTTGTGGATATGTAAAATGGGGCTGCTGCTAGAGATATTATTTCAAACTAACTCAAAATATCAACCATAGATTTGTTGTGTGCCACAGTAATTCTACTCTTAGGTTTATATGGAAACAGGTAATTGTAGGTCAATGTTTGTTGCAGTATTATTTACAATACCCAAAAGGTAGAAACAGTCCAATCACTACCAACAAATGAATAAACAAAATGTGATATATACATTGAGCAGAATGTTTTGTTGTTTGGTCACTAAGTTGTATCTGACTCTTTGTAACCCCATGGACTACAACACCCCAGGTTTCCCTGGCCTTCACTATCTACCAGAGTTTGCTCAGACTCATATCCATTGAGTCAGTGGTGCCATCCAGCCATCTCATCCTGTCACCCCCTTCTCCTCCTGCCCTCAATCTTTCCCAGCATCAGGCTCTTTTCAGTGAGTTGGCTCTTCTCATCAGGTGGCCAAAATATTGGTGTTTCAGCATCAGTCCTTTCAATGAATATTCAGGGTTGACTTCATTTAGGACTGACTGATTTGATCTCCTTGTTAACCAAGGGACTCTCAAGAGTCTTTTCCAGCACCACAGTTCAAAAGCATAAATTCTTTGGCTCTCAGCCTTCTTTATGGTCCGTCTCTTACATCCATATATAACTACTGGAAAAAAACATAGTTTTGACTATATAGACCTCTGTTGGCAAAATGATAACTCTGCCTTTTAATGTGCTGTTTAGGTTTGTCATAGGTTTCCTTCCAAGAAGCAAGCTTTAATTTAATGGATGCAGTCATCATCTGCAGTGATTTTTGAGTCCAAGAAAAAAGAAAATCTGTCATTCTTCTAGTTTTTCCCCTTCTATTTGCCATGAAGTGATGGCATGGTATGCCATGATCTTAGTGTTTTGAATGTTGAGTTTTAAGGCAGCTATTTCACTCTCCTCTTTCACCATCAAGAGGCTCTTTAGATCCTCTTCACTTTCTGCCATTAGAGTAGTATCATCTGCATATCTGAGGTTGTTGATATTTCTCTCAGCAATCCTGATTCCAGCTTGTGATTCATCCAGCTTGGCTTTTTTTTTTTTTAAAATCCCTTCATGGATCATAGCTTTGCTGTGGCAAAGACACTTGCATAACTCAATGAAGCTATGAGCCATGCCATGCAAGGCCCTGCAAAATGGATTATTATGGAAAAGTAGTCACTTGGAAAAAAGCTTGGAAGTTTCTCACCAAGCTAAACATAGTTTTACCATATGATCCATCAATTATATCCCAAGAAATTTATCCAGCATGCTTGAAAACTATGTCCAAACAGAAACCTAGATGTGTATATTTATACCAAATTTATTCATAATTGCCAATAATTGGCAGCAATCAAGATGCCCTTCAAAAGATAAATGAATATCCAAACTGATACATCCACTGAACATAATATAATTGATATTATTCAGCATTATTAAGAAATGATATATCAAGACATAAAAAGACATAGATGAATCTTAGATGTATATTCCTGAGTGAAAAGAAGTCAATCTGAAAAAGCTTCATACGGTGTGACTCTAAAGAATATTCCAGAAAAAGCAAAACTATAGAGACAGCAAACATATCCATGGCTGCCGGGAGAAGGAGGAGTGAGGAGATGTTGAGCATGTGAAGAACATGGCAATTTTCAAGGTAGTGAAACTATGCTATATGATAGTGTGATGGTGAATATATGATGCTACACATTTGAAAAATACATGAAATTTTACAACACAAAAGATGACTGGAGTGTATGCAAATTATAAAATCATTTAGGAGTTCAGAGAATCCGTGATGAAATGCAAAATGTAACAGCACAATGTACTACAAATGTAGGTTAAACCTCACTAAAGTTGGTGGAGGAAAGTGTATCAACCTAAAGAATTTTGGACATGAGTGGAGTCTATGAGACTAAAGGCAGAAAGGACTGTATACATAAGTGCTGTACCCTAGCAGATGCATTTCTGCCCATAGGGTTATAGGTTAATAATTCTATTATATTTACATGTAAATGTTGCTGTTGAGCAATTATTCAAGTGGATGGCACGTGGTAGAATCCAGGTTTCTCATTGTTGGAGTGGTATTTTACAGATAAGTATGAGTGGATACTAGAATAATTCATTTGGTAATGAGCTGGGTTAGAGACATCACAATGATATATTCAAATAGATGATAGATGTGTAGATCTTTATAGATATGTATTCAATATAACATGTACAAGTTAATATATACATATATATTTCCTTTCTCTGTCAGCTGAGAGGGTCTTAAAGCAATGACATCCTGTAGTAAAGCAAACCTAGCCTTTTCTAACACCATTATCAAAGTAAAGAAACAAGTGATACTTAGAGAAATATCATATTCTAAGTTTGGGGTAGGTGATATGCAAGATAATCATTATAGCATGATGTGGCGCCAGAAGGTAAAGAAGTCTACCCCCTCCCCCCCAAATAAGAACCTACAATTATAGGGGTATGTCAAAGAGACATAGTAGTCAACTGAAAGAGTTTCCAATAGCCACAGCTAAAAAATGTGAGAATATAAAGTAATACTGAGTATAACCTACAGTATAAATATGATTCCATATTGGTATAAATAAATGATTGAATACATAAGCAAATGGGAGAAATAGATATATCTCTTACAAAAAAAAAAAAAGTCCAAAACAATATATGAGGATACTCTGTCCTCAAGGAAGAGGAGCATCACACCTCACTTAAAGGTTCCACATTACTTATTTACTTTCAGAGAGTAGTTTTCTTCCACAGAGCAAACCTGGAAATGAGTGAGAAAAAAAGATCCTGACAAACACTGCCTCAGATGATAAAGCCATGGGAATAGTAAGTACCATTATGTCCTGATGTATATTTTACCTCACTGATCTTTCTCCCCAAACCTCATAAATATAATCTAGTCATGAGGAAAGTATCAGACTACTCTCAATTGAGGAACATTTTACAAAAATCTGACCAGGATTTCTAAAACCAATCAATTCATCAAAACTAAGAAAAGCCTGAGACACTGTCACAGCCAGTTGAACCCTAAGAAATCTAACTAAACCAAACTAGTAAATGTCATTTGGTATCCTGGATGGGATCCTATAAGTGAAAAAGAACATTAGGTAAAACCAAGGGAATATAAATAACATTTGAACTTTAATAACATATGACCTTTGATTAACACTGGTTCATTAACTGTAACAAATAACCATACTAAAGTACAATATTATTGATGGGGGAAATTATGAATGGGTTATTTGAGAGATCTGTTTACTGCATCTGCATTTTTCTTTACAACTGTTCTATTTTTTTAAAGTTTAAAACTTTTAAAATAGTTTATAGAAAATCAATTAGTCAGAAATTACCTTTCAGACTTTCAAGAGGGAAACAGGACATGATCTGTGAGAGATAAAGACTTTTAATATATTGCTAATATTATGAAAGATGATGACTGACAATTGAATAAACAAAAAAAAGATGAATATCCTAGATAGAGACTCCAGAAATACATAGATTTATTACATTTATTTGTCATATGATAGTGCTGACATTGCAGATCTCAGTGTCAGTCTCCAAAATTCATGAATTCCAATAAGCTTTCTAAAAACTTCTGCTTCTGCAACCAAAAACCCAAGGTTTTCAGCTAAGTTAAGGGTGTGAGGGGATTCTCAGGTGATCCAGTGGTAAAGAATCTGCCTGCCAATGCTAGAGTACGCAGGAGACACAGGTTTGATCCCTGGATCGGGAAGATCCTCTGGAGAAGAAAATGGCAATCCACTCCAGTATTCTTTTGGGAAAATCCCATGGACTGAAGAATCTGGAGGGCTACAGTCTGTGGTGTTGCAAAGAATCTGACATGACTGAGCAACTGGGCATGCATACAAGGAGTGGGGACAAAGATTTGTTAGACAGCCTACTATCCCAGCTTAGACGCATAACTAAGGCAAGAAGTGACATGCAGCTTTTACTCAGTATTAATTTTGACATTCTAAAAGCCATTTGTAAAAAAAAAAAAAAAAAGTCATTTGTTTAACCCAATGATTTTTTTCATTATTGGCAATAAGTCTAGGCAAGGAATATGATGACATTTATTGACTCCCCTATAATTCCAGGTGTGAGTTCTCAGAGACATCTCTTCATAGCAACTCCAATCAATATGAGCTTCCACAGAATATCACAGCTTGAGAATATTAAGTATTAGCCAAGTAGCTCAACACATAGTTATAAATTTCTTACTATATATCAGGAAATGTTTTAAGTGTCACACAAGAATCAGCTCTTTTAGTCTTCACAGCAATATTTGTATTTGGTATTATTCTGTTCATTATAGAGAAGAAAATGGAGACACAGATTTTAAATTTCTTGCCTAAACTCTTATGTCTACTAAGTAAGG
>SJXQ01012324.1:0-36844 GCA_006408695.1 Aepyceros melampus
GAGTACATCATGAGAAAACCTGGGCTGGAAGAAGCACAAGCTGGAATCAAGATTGCCAGGAGAAATATAAATAACCTCAGATATGCAGATGACACCACCCTTATGGCAGTAGCTGAAGAGGAACTAAAAAGCCTGTTGATGAAAGTGAAAGAGATGAGTGAAAAAGTTGGCTTAAAGCTTAACAGTCAGAAAACGAAGATCATAGCATCTGGTCTCATCACTTCTTGGGAAATAGATGGGAAAACAGTGGAAACAGTGTCAGACTTTATTTTTTGGGGCTCCAAAGTCACTGCAGATGGTGACTGCAGCCATGAGATTAAAAGAGGCTTACTCCTTGGAAGGAAAGTTATGACCAACCTACATACCATATTGAAAAGCAGAGACTTTACTTTGCCAACAAAGGTCCGTCTAATCAAGGCTATGGTTTTTCCAGTGGTCATATATGGATGTGAGAGTTAAACTGTGAAGAAAGCTGAGCACTGAAGAATTGATGCTTTTGAACTGTGGTGTTGGAGAAGACTCTTGAGAGTCCCTTGGACTGCAAGGAGATCCAACCAGTCCATTCTGAAGGAGATCAACCCTGGGATGTCTTTGGAAGGAATGATGCTAAAGCTGAAACTCCAGTTCTTTGGCCACTGCATGTGAAGAGTTAACTCATTGGAAAAGACTCTGATGCTGGGAGGAATTGGGGGCAGGAGGATGATGTTGTCATCCTGAGATGACAGAAGATGAGATGGCTGGATGGCAACACTGACTCGATGGACGTGAGTCTGAGTGATCTCCGGGAGTTGGTGATGGACAGGGAGGCCTGGCATGCTGCAGTTCATGGGATCTCAAAGAGTCAGACATGACTGAGCAGCTGAAGAGTTCACCATTAGCCGTACCATAAACCCCAAGGCTGGGTCTCCTCAGGCCAAATGACTACCAGGGAGGGAGTGCAACCCCACCCATCAGCAAATAATTGGATTAAAGCTTTACTGATCAAGGTCCTGCCCACCAGAGCAAGACCCAGTTTTCCCATTCCATTCCCTCCCATCAAGAAACTTACACAAGCCTCTTAGCCTCTGACATCAAAAGGCAGGCAGAAGAAGCAAGAAGAAGCATAGTCTCACAGTGGCTAAAACAACCACATTACAGAAAGTTAATCATGATGAAAAAGCAGAAACTTATGTATTCGGTGAAGGGAGAAGATAAAATCCAAATAAACAACTAAATGAAGTGTAGCTAGGCAACCTTCCAGAAAAAGAGTTCAGAATAATGATTGTGAAGATGATCTAGGATCTTGGGGGGAAAATAATGGGAGTAAAGATTGAGAAGATGCAAGAAATGTTCACCAAAGATCTAGAAGAACTAAAGAGCAAACAAACAGAGATGAATAATACACTTAAGCAATCCACAACAGAATAACAGGCAGAAGAGTGGATAAATGATCTGGAAGACAGAATGGTGGAAATAACGGCCGGAAAACAGAATATAGAAAAGAAAAAGAAAAGAAATGAAGATAGCCTATAAGGCCTCTGGGACAACATTAAATGCACCAATATTCACATTTTAGGGGTCCCAGAAAAAGAAGAGAGAGAGAAAAGACCTGAGTATCAGTACTCATAGGTATTATATTATATGATCTACTAGTTTCTGGGTACAGAAATGAATATTATATGGCCTCTGCCTTCATTAAAGTAATGCCAAGTTGGAGACCTTAGGGTAGACACTTTGCACATTTAAAGTTTAACTACTTATTATAGCCAGTTTGGGCTGTTATAACAAATTTCCAGAGACTGGGAGACTTAAACAACAAACATTTATTCCCCACAATTCTGGAGGCTGGAAGTTCAAGATTTAGGTGCCAACATGATCAGGCTTTTGGTGAATGCATCTTCTTGGATTACAGAGGGCTTATTTTAGTGTTCTCATATGGTGAAAAGAAAGTTAGCTAGTTATTTGGTGTCTTCTGGTAAAGACACTAATTACATTCCCAAGGGCTCCATCCTCTCATCTTAATTACTTGCCAAAGGTGCTTAGGATTTCAATATATGTATTTTTGGGAACTCAAACATTTAGTCCATTGCAGTGCTTGTGAGACAAAGAAAAATGTCAACTATATCTAAATCTTATGGGAATTGATCAAGGGAAGTAGAGATTTATCAGTCACCACAAAATTAGTATATAAAACAGTAGAAAAGAGAAGATGCAGTGAAGAAGAGCATATAGAATGAGAAGATGAAAAAGTATATGATCCTGGAAAATGTCAATATTTGTGGGTCAAGCTGGCAGGATATGGATATACTATGATTCTTTACTTTTGTTGTTTGTTGTTGTTCAGTCACTAACTCGTGTCTGACTCTCTGTGACCCCATCGACTGCACAGCATGCCAGGCTACCCTGTCCTTTACAATCTCCCAGTTTGTTCAAACTGACATACTATGAGTCGGTGATGCCATCCAACCATCTCGTTCTCTGTTGCCCTCTTCTCTTCCTGCCATTAATCTGTCCCAGCATCAGGGTCTTTTCCATGAGTTGGCTCTTCCCATCAGGTTGTCAAATTATTGGAGCTTCAGCTTCAGCATCAGTACTTCCGATGAATATTCAGAGTTGATTTCCTTTAGGATTGACTGGTTTCATCTCCCTGCAATCCAGGGGACTCTCAAGAGTCTTCTCCAGCATCACAATTTGAAAGAATCAGTTCTTCAGAACTCAGCCTTTATGGTCCAACTCTCACATCCATATGTGACTACTGCAAAAACCACAACTTTGACTATATGGGCCTCTGTTGGCAAAGTGATGACTCTGCTTTCTTACAATTTTATTTTTTATAATGATTCTTTATACAGAAATACAATTTTTAGAAAACCTGTAGGCATAAAAGGGTTAATCTGAAAAATTAAGTACATAACTACATATAATGTAGTACTTATACCAAATGTCTCATAAAGGTAAATCCTAAAGTAAGATTAGCTTTAAAAGGGACCAATTAATATAATTAGATCCCTGGGGCCCATGTTGCATCTATAACCAATGAATAAGACCTATTTTTACACTCAAGGAGGCTGAAAAATTAAAACAAAACTTAAGTCCATTAAATTGTGACATTTATAAGACTCAGATGAATAAGTATAGAATGTGTTCAATGGATCTTAAGAGTGTGTAACTTTAAGACCTTCAATCATTTGTGAGACTATTTTAAGTTTCTGATACAAAGAAACACAAAGTTCTTATTAAATTACTACCCTAGACATAATCTTATTCTTTTTGAATCAACTTGGCTTCCCAGAAATCAGTTATCTGGCTATAAATAAGATTTTTATGCATTTATATTTGGTATATGTTTTTGATAGATTCATAAATTCATAGTATATTATCCATTCTGAATCCTTATGCATACATTCCAATTATTAGTAATGCTTCAAGTGCTATTAAATATTTTAGAATACTTTAAATTGGATTATCAGATGAACACAAGGACATTTTTGTGAATATATGTTAAATTATTTAGTGGAATTAGCATTTAAAATATTATTAGAATACATGTTAATGTCCTTGGATATTTATCAAAGAATAAGCTACTTTCAGGTCCTCAAGTATTTGATATGTTCAAATTCAATTTTAAATATTGAGTATTCCTCAAATCATAATTATCTACCTAGATTTACACTCTGTCTACAGAAAATATTCTAGGAAATAATACTAAAAGTCATTTTAATGTTCCAGAACTAATAAGACAGTTGCTTTAAAGATCTGTTTGAAAACTGATATACGCTTGGAGCTATTCATTCAGAGACACTCATATAGAGCCTCACAGTTATGAGGAATTATGCTTGTTGCCAGGGATCTCCATTCATGGGAAAAATAGGTTATAGGCATTATTTGTTGCTTCTTGCTTCCCCCCCCCCCCATTGATTAATATATGATCAAAATCAATGAGATATTTTGGATGATTTGCATTTTCACAGTGGTATACCTGAATCTATGATGCCCCCGACCTATATTAGAGAGTCCTAGTTTAGAGTCTTTAGAATATAATGTCCCATAATTTAATTAAAATCCAGGGGATTGCTTTATTGCTAAATCACCTTAATTTTATTGCTCTCTTCTTGAGTTTGTTACATTGTTTACCAAATAATGCAATAAAGCAATGGAAGTTCATTACTGTGTCCTATAAATAATAGAATAAAATGTGAAATGAAGCAATAAAAATGATCAATAGAAAAATAATTTAATTATAAATGCCAGTATATTTTATCTATTTAGGCAATATGCTTTTGAAAAGCAAACAGCTAGAAAGCTGTACTTGGGGGCAATTTGTATACTAAAATTTGAGGCATATCCTTTGGAAGAAAAACATAGGAAATTTATTTCTGATTTGAACATTAACAGCATTGCTCCATGAATAAAAATGACTAAATGAACTAATAGTTCATTTATTTTTCCCCCTTTTTGGCCTATTAAATAACAGGAATACATGTAATGCATTTAAAATACTAAAATTCTGAATAGGTGGACCAATTTTATAATATGCAATAGATACTAAAACTATAATACCAGAAATAATTTGAATCATGCTAATTAATAATATACAAGTTTGGACAAAACAGAGCTGAAATTAGTCTGCTCACTGATATATGGCATTGAAGTGTATCTATACTTCATACCCATATCTATAAACATATACATATATCTATATACATAATAGTATACTGTCATATACACAGCATTATATATTACAGTATATAGTATATAGCATATAGTAGAGTACTACTGTATACAATAAATACTGTTCAGTCCGCAAGTTATGTTTGACTCTTTGTAACCCCATGGACTACAACATGCCAGGCTTCCCTGTCTTGCACCATCTCCTGGAGTTTGGGCTTCCCTGGTGATTCAGATGGTAAAGAATCTGCCTGTAATGCAGGAGACCTGTGTTTGATCCCTGGGTCGAGAAGATCCCCTGGAGAAGGGCATGACAACCCACACAAGTACTCTTTCCTGGAGAATTCCATTCCTGATAGAGGAGCCTGGTGGGCTATAGTCTATGGTGTTGCAAAGAGTCAGACACAACTTGGTGACTAGCACTTTCACTTTTCATAGTACTACTATATACTGTAATATAGTATATATATAAAACATACTATAAGTAAGTAAGTAAGTAAAGTCACTCGGTCGTGTCCGACTCTTTGTGACCCCATGGACTGCAGCCCACCAGGCTCTTCAGTCCATGAGATTCTCCAAGCAAGAATACTGGAGTGGGTTGCCATTTCCTTCTCGAGGGGATCTTCCCAACCCAGGGATCGAACCCGGGTCTCCCACATTGGAGGCAGACGCTTTAACCTCTGAGCCACCAGGGAAGTCCAAAACATACTATATAAACAAACACATATTACATGTATGCTTTGTTATCTTCTTGAATGTTATTTCATTAAATGTTTGAATTTAGAAGAGGCATGGAACAGTTGTTGAGGGGGAGAGGGTAGACACCAACATCTTTATCAAAAGATACTAATCAGTGTAACATGTGTGATATCATAAGTGAAACGAATCGCCAGTCCAGGTTTGATGCAGGATGCAGGATGCTTGGGACTGATGCACGGGGATAATCCAGAGAGAGGGTGTGGGGCGGGAGAGGGGAGGTGGGGGTCAGGATTGGGAGTTCATGTACACTCGTGGCTGATCCATGTCGATGTGTAGCAAAACGAATACAGTATTGTAAAGCAAAACAAACTAAAAAAATAAAAATTAATTTAAAAAAAAAGAAAAAAAAAGGTACTAATCACCATTCAAGAGATTTAAAAAAAAATAAGTATACATATAAACTTGAAAAGAAATACAAGAAGTGTAAATAATGTTTCAATCATTCTGAGATTTTTTAACTCTGGAAACAGTAACTCAACAAGAGAACAGTCCTATTTTTTGGTTCCATATAGTAAGATGAATTTTTTTGGCCTAGAAATAATGAATATGCTAAACAAAAATGTTTTAATTTTATCTCTTGGTTAAAGAAAATTCTACTAAGAAAATATGTGTTGTATATGCATAGATCAAGTTTGACACACACACACACACACACACATATATATGCATATGATCAATGGATTGAAGCCTTCTTTCTTTCTCCCTATTTCTCTTTCTCTCTCTTCTTCTTTCAGGTTTTCCACTAGTTGTTCAGTTCTTACTGAAACTTAGAAACAGTGACCTGAAATAGGTAAGGTTTATTTATAATTGTTTTTGTAGAATGCAGGATTGGATAGGCCCAGGCACAGCCATTTGTCTTTAGTTCTTCCTACTACATTTTCTACAATAGAAGCTAATACCAGTTGAGGAAAAAACAGAACCACTTCATCAAAGGAAGTGTATTTTCAAGTGATGGGTATACACACTGAAGAGTATGTATATCTTGAAATATTTAGGAAGCATTTTGATTCCATCTGCTGCTGGAAAATCCTGAAAACTATTTGTCCATGGAAATGTTTAGAATCTCTTGTCATTTTGAGACAAAATATTTCAACATCCATATGTAAAAAGTCAGCCACATCATTTTGATCTAGTTGTTTCTATTTTATATCTCTGTTTACAAAGATGTATCTTGCTACCATCTCGAAATATGATATATGTGAAAGTGAGAGGAGAAAGATCTTGGCGGAATAGTACGGGGAGATCACTTTCTCCCCCACAAATTCATCAAAAGAACATTTGAACACTGAGTAAATTCCACAAAACAACTTCTGAATGCAGGCAGAGGACATCAGGCACCCAGAAAGGCAGCCCATTCTCTTCAAAAGGAGGTAGGAAAAAATATAAAAGACAAAAAGAGAGACAAAAGAGGTAGGGACAGAGCTCCATCCTGGGAAGAGAGTCTTAGAAAGAGAGAAGTTTCCAAACACCAGGAAACACTCTCACTGCCGAGTCTGTGGCAAGCCTTGGAAACACAGAGGGGAACATAACCAGGAGGAAAAATAAATAAATAATTAAACCCCACAGATTATGTGCCCAATGGTAACTTCCCCAGCAGAGAAGCAGGGGAGACATCTGCATCTGCCACTAGCAAGCGGGGCCTGGACAGGGAGGTGCAGGCTGCATTGCTTAGGTAAGGACCGGGCCTGAATGCACCAAGGGCAATCTGAAGGAACTAACGTGGGCTAGCAAACCAGACTGTGGGATAGTACCAAGCAAAAAGCCCTAAGTCACTGCCTGGCGCAACCCTGGTAGCTCAGATGGTAAAGCATCTGCCTACAGTGCCAGAGACCCGAGTTTGATCCTTGAGTCAGGAAGATCCCCTGGAGAAGGAAATGACAACCCACTCCAGTATTCTGGCCTAGAAAATCCCAGGGACTGAGGAGCTTGGTAGGCTACAGTACATGGGATCACAAAGAGTTGGACAAGACTGAGCGACTTCAATTTCAAGACACCACCAGGCCAGCTCACAGAACAAAGTACTGACTAGAGCTACGTGAAAATCCCTAACCTAAGACACTGCCAGACCTGCTCACAGAACAAAAGACTGAGCAGAGATAGCCAGCTGCAGACCATGCCCCTCTGGGGACAGGCAGCCGGAGCCAGAAGGGGGCAATCATGGCCCCAGAGAGGCATTATCTACCAAACTGCAAGCAGGCTTCATTGCTAACTAAGACTTCTTGGGATTCTGGACGGTCAACATCCACCTGAGAAGGTGTGCCGGTTGTACATCCAGAAAATCGAGTGTCAGGGACAGGGGAGATGATAAGGCGCAGCGACCACACTCGCCAAACACCTGGCCACCTGAGCTGCTTGGACCTGGGAAGGTCACAAAACATAGGACCAACAAAATCTGCACCTGTGAGAACTACCTGAGTACTTGAACCTGAGCGGCTTAGACCTGGGAAGTGCATATAAACCAGGACCAGCCTGACAGTTGCTGACAAGCAACCTAGAACCTAAGCAGTGTAGACAGGGAAAGCACACACACCGTGAGCAGGGTCAAACCCAGTGTGGCCAAGACACTGTGAGCACATGCCAGTGTTATTTGTTTGCAGCATCCCTCCCTCCCCACCGCAGGACTGAAAAAGTGAGCCTAAAAAAGTGTCCACCTCCACCTCCTTGTGTCAGGGCAGAAATTAGCCATTGAAGATACCAGCAAACAGAAGAAGCTAAAACAGGGGGAACCTCTTTGGAAGTGACAGGTACAATAGATTAAAACCCTGTAGTTGTACTGACTACATAGGAAAGGGCCTATAGATCTTGAGAAATATAAGCTGGATCAAGGAACTATCTGAAAATGAACTGACCCCACACTGCCCACAACAACACCAGAGAAAGTCCTAGATATATTTTTACTATCATTCTTTATTCTTTTTTCATTTTTTACATTTTAAGTCCTCTATTACTTCTTTAATTTTCATTTTTATAACCTACTACTTTGCTAGAAAAAGGAGAGACCTTATTTTTAAAACAAATTTCATATATATATATTTTATAATTTTTGTGATTTTTTTCTTTAATATTGTGTTTTTGAAAATCCAACCTCTACACTAGATTTTTGATCTTTGTTTTTTCATATTTGTTATCAATTTTGTACCTTTAAGAACCCAATCTTTAGTACCCATTTTTACTTGGGAGTGAGATTACTGGCTTGACCATCTCTGCCCCTTTGGACTCTCCTTTTTCTCCACCAGGTCACCTCTATCTCCTCCCTCCCACTTCTCTACCCAACTCTGTGAATCTCTTTGTGTGTTCCAGAAGGTGGGGGGCACTTAGGGAACTGATTACTGGCTGGATCTGTCTCTCTCCTTTTGATTCCCCACTTTATCCTCCTGGCCACCTCTGTCTCCATCCACCCTCTTCTCTTCTCTGTATAACTCCGTGAACATCTCTGAGCGGTCCAGACTGTGGAGCGCACATAAGGAAGTGATTACTGGCTAGCTTGCTCTCTCCTCTTTTGATTCCATCTCATTCGGGTCACCTCTATCTCCCTCCTCCCTCTTCTCTTCTCCATGTAACTCTGTGAACCTCTCTGGGTGCCCCTCACTGTGGAGAAACTTTTCATGTTTAACTTATATGTTTTATCAATGGTGCTGTAGAGATGGAGAAGCCTTGAGGCTACTGTAAAAATAAGACTGAAAACCAGAATCAGGAGGTTTAAGTCCAAGTCCTGAGAACACCAGAGTACTCCTGACTCCAGGGAACATTAATTAACAGGAGCTCATCAAATGCCTCTATACCTACACTGAACCAAGCACCACCCAAGGGCCACCAAGTTCCAGAGCAAGACCTACTATGCAAATTCTCTAGCAACACAGGAACGCAGTCCTGAGCTTCAATATACAGGTTGCCTAAAGTCACTCCAAACGCACTGACATCTCATAACTCATAACTAGACACTTCATTGCACTCCAGAGAGAAGAAATCCAGCTCCACCCACCAGAACACCAACACAAGCTTCCCTAATCAGGAAACCTTGACAAGCCACCCATACAAACCCACTAGCAGTGAGGACACTCCACAATAAAGAGAACTCTACCAACTGCCAGAATACAGAAAGGCCACGCCAAACACAGCATCATAAACAAGATGAAGAGACAGAGGAATACTCAGCAGGTAAAGGAACAGGATAAATGCCCACCAAACCAAACAAAAGAGGAAGAGATAGGGAATCTACCTGATAAAGAATACTAAATAATGATAGTGAAAATGATCCAAAATCTTGAAAAAAAAAATGGAATCACAGATAAATAGCCTAGAGACAACGATTGAGAAGATGCAAGAAAGGTTTAACAAGGATCTAGAAGAAATAAAAAAGAGTCAATATATAATGAACACTGCAATAAATGAGATCAAAAACACTCTGGAGGGAACCAACAACAGCAGGTAAAGGAACAGGATAAATGCCCACCAAACCAAACAAAAGAGGAAGAGATAGGGAATCTACCTGATAAAGAATACTAAATAATGATAGTGAAAATGATCCAAAATCTTGAAAAAAAAAATGGAATCACAGATAAATAGCCTAGAGACAACGATTGAGAAGATGCAAGAAAGGTTTAACAAGGATCTAGAAGAAATAAAAAAGAGTCAATATATAATGAACACTGCAATAAATGAGATCAAAAACACTCTGGAGGGAACCAACAGTAGAATAAGGGAGGCAGAAGATAGGATTACTGAGGTAGAAGATAGATTGTTAGAAATAAATGAATCAGAGAGGGAAAAAAATGAATTAAAAGAAATGAGGACAATCTCAGAGACCTCTGGGACAATATTAACATTAGAATCATATGAGTCCCAGAATAAGAAGAAGACAAAAAGAAAGACCATGAGAAAATACTTGAAGAGATAATAGTTGAAAACTTCCCTAAAGTGGGGAAGGATATAATCACCCAAGTCCAGGAAATCCAGATACTCCCAAACAGGATAAATCCAAGGAAAAACACCTCAAGACACATATTAATCAAATTAACAAAGATCAAACACAAAGAACAAATATTAAAAGCAGCAAGGGAAAAACAACAAATAACACACAAGGGGATTCCTATAAGGATAACAGCTGATCTTTCAATAGAAACTCTTCAGGCCAGGAGGGAGTGGCAGGACATACTTAAAGTGAGGAAAGAAAATAACCTACAGCCCAGATTACTGGACCCAGCAAGGATCTCATTCAAGTATGAAGGAGAAATCAAAAGCTTTACAGACAAGCAAAAGCTGAGAGAATTCAGCACCACCAAACCAGCTCTCCAACAAATGCTAAAGGATCTTCTCTAGACAGGAAACACAAATAGGGTGTATAAACTTGAACCCAAAACAATAAAGTAAATGGCAATGGGATCATACTTATCAATAATTACCTTAAATGTAAATGGGTTGAATGCCCCAACCAAAAGACAAAGACTGGCTGAATGGATACAGAAACAAGACCCCTATATATGTTGTCTAGAAGAGACCCATCTCAAAACAAGGGACACATGCAGACTGAAAGTGAAGGGCTGGAAAAAGATAATCCAAGCAAATAGAGACCAAAAGAAATCAGGAGTAGCAATACTCATATCAGATAAAATAGACTTTAAAACAAAGGCTGTGAAAAGAGACAAAGAAGGACACTACATAATGATTAAAGGATCAATCCAAGAAGAAGATATAACAATTATAAATATATATGCACCCAACATAGGAGCACCACAATATGTAAGACAAATGCTAACAAGTATGAAAGGGGTAATTAACAATAACAGAATAATAGTGGGAGACTTTAACACCCCACTCACATTTATGGTTAGATCAATGAAACAGGAAACTGACAAGGAAACACAGACTTTAAATGACACAATAGACCAGATAGAACTCATTAATATGTATAGGACATTTCACCCCAAATCAATGAATTTCACCTTTTTCTCATGTGCACACAGAAGCTTCTCCAAGATAGTTCACATCCTGGGCCATAAATCTAGCCTTGGTAAATTCAAAAGAATTGAAATCATTCCAAGCATCTTTTCTGACCACAATGCAATAAGATTAGATCTCCATTAGGCAGTAAGATTAGATCTCAATTACAGGAGAAAAAGTATTAAAAATTCCAACATATGGAGGCTGAACAACACGCTGCTGAATAACCAACAAACACAGAAAAAATCAAAAAAGGAATCAAAATATGCATAGAAATGAATGAAAATGGAAGCAAAACAACCCAAAACCTGTGGGACACTGTAAAAGCAGTGTTAAGGGGAAGGTTTATAGCAATACCGGCACACCTCAAGAAACAAGAAAAAGGTCAAATAAATAACTTAACTCTACACATAAAGCAACTAGAAATGGAACACATGAAGAACCCCAGGGTTAGTAGAAGCAAAGAATTCTTAAAAATTAGGGCAGAAATAAATGCAAAAGAAACAAAAGACACCATAGCAAAAATCAACAAATCAAAAAGCTGGTTCTTTGAAAGAATAAACAAAATTGACAAACCATTAGCCAGACTCATCAAGAAACAAAGGGAGAAAAAGCAAATCAATAAATTTAATAATGAAAATGGAGAGATCACAACAGACAACACAGAAATACAAAGGATCATAAGAGACTACTATCAGCAATTATATGACAATAAAATGGAAAACTTGGAAGAAATGGACAAATTCTTAGAAAAGTACAACTTTCCAAAACTGAACCAGGAAGAAATAGAAAATCTTAGCAGACCCATCAGAAGCATGGAAATTGAAACAGTAATCAGAAATCTTTCAGCAGACAAAAGCCCAGGTCTAGACGGCTTCACAGCTGAATTCTACCAAAAATTTAGAGAAGAGCTAACATCTATCCTACTCAAACTCCTCCAGAAAATTGCAGAGCAAGGTAAACTTCCAAACTCATTCTATGAGGCCATCATCTCCCTAACACCAAAACCAGAAAAAGATGCCACAAAAAAAGAAAACTACAGGCCAATATCACTGATGAACATAGATGTAAAAATCCTTAACAAAATTCTAGCAATCAGGATCCAACAACACATTAAAAAGATCATACACCATGATCAAGTGTGCTTTATCCCAGGGATGCAAGGATTCTTCAATATCCACAAATCAATCAATGTAATTCACCGCATTAACAAATTGGAAAATAAAAGCCATATGATTATCTCAATAGATGCAGAGAAGTCTTTGACAAGTTTCAACATCCATTTATGATAAAAACTCGCCAGAAACCAGGCATAGAAGGAACATACCTCAACATAATAAAAGCTATATTTGACAAGCCCACAGCAAACATTATCCTCAATGGTGAAAAATTGAAAGCATTTCCCCTAAAGTCGGGAACAAGACAAGGGTGCCCACTTTCACCGCTACTATTCAACATAGTTCTGGAAGTTTTGGCCACAGCAATCAGAGCAGAAAAAGAAGTGAAAGGAATCCAAATTGGAAAAGATGAAGTAAACCTCTCACTGTTTGCAGATGACATGGTCCTCTACATAGAAAACCCTAAAGACTCCACCAGAAAATTACTAGAGCTAATCATGAATATAGTAAAGTTGTGGGATATAAAATCAACACACAGAAATCCCTTGCATTCCTATACACTCATAATGAGAAAATAGAAAGAGAAATTAAGGAAACAATTCCATTAACCTTTGCAACAAGAAGAATAAAATATTTAGGAATATATCTACCTAAATAAACAAAAGACCTATATGTAGAAAACTATAAAACACTGGTGAAAGAAATCAAAGAGGATCCTCTATGACCCACCTCCCAGAATGTTGGAAATAAAAGCAAAAATAAACATTGGGACCTAATTAAAATTAAAAGCTTCTGCACAACAAAGGAAACTATAAGCAAGGTGAAAAGACAGCCTTCTGAATGGGAGAAAATAATAGCAAATGAAGCAACTGACAAACAACTAATCTCAAAAATATACAAGCAGCTTATGCAGCTCAACTCCAGAAAAATAAATGACCCAATCAAAAAATGGGCCAAAGAACTAAATAGACACTTCTCCAAAGAAGACATACGAATGGCTAACAAACACATGAAAAGATGCTCAACATCACTCATTATCAGAGAAATGCAAATCAAAACCACAATGAGGTACCATTTCACACCAGTCAGAATGGCTGCGATGCAAAAGTCAACAAGCAATAAATGCTGGAGAGGGTGTGGAGAAAAGGGAACCCTCTTGCATGTTGGTGGGAATGCAAATTAATACAGCCACTATGGAGAACAGTGTGGAGATTCCTTAAAAAACTGGAAATAGAACTGCCATATGACTCAGCAGTCCCACTGCTGGGCTACACACTGAGGAAACCAGAATTGAAAGAGACACATGTACCCCAATGTTCATCGCAGCACTGTTTATATATAATAGCCAGGACATGGAAGCAACCTAGATGTCCATCAGCAGACAAATGGATAAGAATACTGTGGTACACATACAGAATGGAGTATTACACAGCCATTAAAAGAGTACATTTGAATCAGTTCTAATGAGGTGGATGAAACTGGAGCCTATTATACAGAGTGAAGTAAGCCAGAAAGAAAAACACCAATACAGTGTACTAATGCATATATATGGAATTTAGAAAGAGGGTAATGAGAACCCTGTACGTGAGACATCAAAAGAGATACAGATGTATAGAACAGTCTTTTGGACTCTGTGGGAGAGGGCAAGGGTGGGATTATTTGGGAGAATGGCATTGAAACATGTATAATATCATATGTGAAACTAATCACCAGTCCAGGTTGATGCATGATACAGGATGCTTGGGCCTGGTGCACTGGGATGACCCTGAGGGATGGTATGGGGATGAAGGTGGGTTCAGGATGGGGAACACATGTATACCCATGGCAGATTCATGTTGATGTATGGCAAAACCAATACAATATTGTAAAGTAATTAGCCTCCAATTAAAATAAATAAATTTATCTTAAAATAAATAAATAAAATATGATATATGACAGTAAAGTGAAATGATTTCTCCAAGAGTTACCTTATAGTTAGATTTGAAGCTAAACTCAGTTTTTGATATATAAGAATCTTAATGTTGAGTGCTTTCTTTTCTATAGCATACTGTTCCTATTCCTTATCACCAATTCATCCTCTTTAATAACAAACCCATTTTAAAAAACAGCATTTGAAAAAATGAAGAAATCTCAATTATATACCAAATTAAATTTGGATGCTATATGAGATATTAATCTCTATAAAGTAATATATAATTTATTTTCAATTTTTCCAGCATCAGATGAATAATCAACAATAATGACTAACTTTACACACAAAGCTTTGCACCAATATTCTGCCAGTAGGATATTAAAAGTAGAAATGACAAGATTGGTGACCCCATGAATCTTGTAATCTAAGGAGATTTAGCATGCATGTAAATCTTCCTATATATTATAGCATAAAAAGGAAAACATAACCAAGTGCAAAGTATTAATAAGAATACCCAAATTTTATCTATCTCTTACATTTAACTAATGCCATGTTTTAGAAACGATGACAGTGACTGGGGATACAATAGTGAACAAATTGTACATAGCACTTAACAGCTGAAGAGTTTACAGTTCTTAAAAGAACAACAACAAAGAAAGAAATCTTCATAAAAGAGTGTGATGAGAAGGAATGCACAGTATTCTGTAAGAGCACTAGCACAGGTAGCCAATACTGGGGGGAGTCAGAGAGGCTTTCCACAGAATAAATAGTCTATATATAAGTTTTACCACAGATAGGTTGATTGTTTTCAGTCAAAATGTTAATTTAAAAAACTACACACAAAGTTCTGAAGGCAAGAGAGGAACAGATAGAAATATGGCTGCAGAGAAGAGTAGGTGGAAGCTATCTGGGGATGATTTTAGAGAGAAAGGAAGCTAACTGAAGTGTTTAAATGCTTAAATATTAGCAGACTTTTTGGTTTGAATCTTGAATCCAAAACAAACTAAATGTATACTAGCAATATTTGTTGGATCATAGAAAAAGCAAGAGTTCCAGGAAAACATCAATTTCTGCTTTATTGACTACTGTAAAGCCTTTGATTGTGTAGATCACAACAAACTGGGAAATTCTTAAAGAGATGGGAATACCATACCACCTTACCTGCCTCCTGAGAAATCTCTATGCAGGTCAAGAAGCAACAGTTAGAACAGGACATGGAAAAACAGACTGGCTCCAAATAGGAAAAAGAGTACGTCAAGGCTGCATTTTATCACCTTGCTTATTTAACTTCAAGCAGAGTACATCATGTGAAATGCCAGGCTGGATGAAGCACAAGCTGGAATCAAGATTGCCAGAAGAAATATCAATGACCTCAGATATGTAGATGACACCACTCTTATGGCAGAAGGTGAAGAAGAACTAAAAAGCCTCTTGTTGAAAGTGAATGAGGAGAGTGAAAATGCTGGCTTAAAACTCAACATTCAGAAAACTAAGATCATGGCATCTGGTCCCATGACTTCATGTGAAATAGATGGGGAAACAGTGAAAGACTTTATTTTGGGGACTCCAAAATCACTGCAGATGGTGATTGCTGCAATAAAATTAAAAGACCCTTGCTCCTTGGAAGAAAAGCTATGACAAACCTTGACAGCATATTAAAAAGCAGGGGCATTATTTTGTTGACAAACGTCCATCTAGTCAAAGCTATGATTTTTCCAGTAGTCATGTATGGATATGAGGAATGGACTACAAAAAAAAAGCCGAGCACCAAAGAATTGATGCTTTTGAACTGTGGTGTTTGCGAAGACTCTTGAGAGTCCCTTGGGCTGCAAAGAGATCAAACCAGTCAATCCTAAAGGAAATCAGTCCTGAATATTCATTGGAAGGACAGATGCTGAAGCTGAAACTCCAATACTTTGGCTACCTGATGTGAACATTTGACTCATTTGAAAAGACCCTGATGCTGGGAAAGATTGAAGACAGGAAGAGAAGGGGATGACAGAGAATGAGATGATTGGACGGCATCACCAACTCGATGGACGTGAGTTTGAGCAAGCTCTGGGAGTTGTTGATGGACTGGGAAGCCTGGTGTGCTGCAGTCCATGGGGTCCAAAAGAGTTGGGCACGACTGAGCTACTGAACTGAACTGAACTATCTGTTTTTATCTGTAATGTGGAAACGGTTTATCTACTGTATAGTTCTGATGAGAGAACTTAAAAACATATTGGATTCAAAGAAGTAGGCACATAGTAAGCAGTCAATAAAAGATAATTATTTTTAAAGGGTTTCTCATCTCCATCACTGGGATTGTGACCACCATATTCCAAAATAAATCAAGGTAATTTTTCTTTTAGCTTCTTTATAATATCATTTGCTGTGATCATTGCTGATCATCACATTTAGAGCACACTTTTTAGTCATATGTGTCATATTGGAAATCATTTCCATTGATTTATTGCAGGAAATATTAGGTCTTATAGGTACCAAATATTTATGTCTAAACTGTGTATTTGACCGTTAAAGAGAGTTGACAGTGCATATGCTGCATTTCTCTATGACCTGCCAGTTTTCTAAAACCCTCCTATAACCTTTTAAATGATTTTGTTATGCCTTGGTAAACAATAGATAGCTATTGCCTAGGTGTGAATTTTTCTGATGAGAATGCAGAGAAAAAAAGGAAATAACTTGTCTTAAAATACTCTGAGAAATTACTAGTTCCTTTAAAATTCTATCATCAATAAACTCTTCATCCTTCTTATTGTATGTATCAATATAAATAATAATAAAGATTCTATTATTGAGATTTTACTAGTGCTGCTTATAATAAATGTTGAGACTGAGACCCATCCAAAGGCTAGAAAAATTAACTAATTACTAATTATTTGCTAAATTCTTGAAAAACATTAAGCATATGTCCAGTGAAGACAAAAGGGAGTTAATGTGTTTCATCTTGGATCAGCCTAATCATTTATTTTTAAACAGTCTGTCTCGGACTGAAGCATAAAAAACTTAGAAGAATCTTTGATAGTTTTCATTCATGATAATAGAAGGAAGGCAATGGGCATCACTCAGGTTGAGACAAGAGTTAACACCAAAGACAATGTCAAAGAGAAAGACGGCACAACCCTATAAGTAAAATCTCACCACCTCAGGTGACAGAGTTTTAAGGGAGGACTGCTGTTGACTGAGCTTCCCTGATGGCGCAGACAGTAAATAATCTGCCTGTAATGCAGGAGACCTGGGTTTGATCCCTGGGAAGGGAAGATCCCCTGGAGAAGGGAATGGTTGCCCACTCCAGTATTCTTGCCTGGACAATACCAAGGACAGAGGAGCTTGGGGGCTACAGTCCATGAGATTGAAAAGAGTCGGACACAACTGAGCAACTAACACTATCTTGCTACTGACTAGTGCTTATCCTTCCTTTCACCTAGAAATGAAATGTTGACTTCTAAAAATATTCAAAGGGCACTGATGATCTTACAAGTCAACAGGCAAACTGCTATGCTGAGGGATATCTCTCTCTTAATATAAACATCAAGGATGAAGAATAATGTCTTCAAATGGTTTAAATAAAAATTTAAGTTTAAATAAAAATAATATGTACAGTGGATAAGAAAATAGACTTTAGAATTATTTTTGGGTTTAATCTTATATTTCCCAGTTTACTAGCCTACTTTCTTTAGCTGTAAACTATGAATAATAAAGTTACTTGCTTCTTAGAATAGTTTTGTACACTAAATAAGATCATAAATGCAAGGTACTTAGAGTATATGAGAGACAATATATAATAGACATTCTTTTTATTACTTTAAAAAAGAATGACTTTGAACAAATAGCTAAATAGACTAATGCCATTATCTGGGTCAGTGCATAGCTGTTCAGTTAATCTGGCTCAGGCAAAATAAGCTTATGGGCCAACAATCAGCAAATGGCACCTCTAGTTTCAGGGAAAACATTATTTCCACCCACCAGGACACTTCAGTGTCAGTATTCTAGGGGGAACCCTAACACATACTAGATCTGGGAATTCAGCTAGACTGATTCTGTTTTCATCATGTGTGGACTGGGTAAGAACTCAAAGCACTAGAGGGATATGCGATATTTTATAAGTTGACAACCAAATATTATTATTCCAATGCTCCAGAACTCTTACTAATGATAAGAAAGGTAGCCAACAGTGTCACAAGCCTGCTGGAAGAAAAGATAGATGACACGCTGGTCAAATGGGCAAATTACACAGATATAGCACCATAGTTTAGAGCATGAATTTGGAGTTATTTGGGGGTCCTTCCTAGCCCCCAAACCATCCCTTACTGGTTTAAAATTGTAACTGTCCATTATTAGCTGTGTGAATACAGGACACCACTTAAGCTCATCTATAAAATGGAGAAGATCATTGAAGCCACTGCATAGGTTTCTGGGGAAGATTACAATGAGACTCCATGTGAAAAATGTTCTTGTGCCTGGTACATATTAAGTACATAATAAAAGTTATTATTGAAACACATACACATACATACATGCATACATGGGTGAATCTAGCTTCATAGTTGGTATAGAAAAATATAAATAAATAAAGCTACCCACAGCCCTTCCCATTTGTTTCTTGAGGAAAGCACATCAGGAAATAGAAATAAAAAGTGGAAAGAGAGAGAAGTTTATAAAATTCAAAATGCTGGGAAGAAAGTGTGGTTGGCTCTCAGTAGTAGGGAGAATATATGAAACTAATAAAAGAACCCAGGTGTTATATCCCATTCTATTCAGAAAACCATCCCCTTTGTGCTTGATTCACCTGCTCCCTGCTCATCTCAAGCTTTGATAAACTCATGGAGAACAGCTAGCAGATGGTCCAGGCTGACCTCCAAAAGTCATGAATTCATAAAGCTACATGGAGTAATTGAAATGCAACAAAACTCTAAATAGGACTCTTTTAAGAACTAGCTATTGAAATGGCTCAACGTTCACATCTCTGTCTCCTGCTAAGATTTCTATTGAACTCTGAATAATGGAAATTTAGAACCCCCAGATGTGTTTATTGATAACAATGAAAAAAAAGACTCAGTTGGTTAACTGTGTAAAGCAAAGACTAACATCAAGAAATGGTTTTTATTTTCTATGTCTATGCAGCATTTAGAATCATTATTTCATCCCTGTTTGTATGACCATATTAATACAGGCAAGGCCATCCAATTAAAGAGATGTCAGCAATTAACACTACTCCAGTTTCCAGCAAAACACAAAGTCAACATGTGCATGACTGACTAAATCAGTTTTATTTAGACAACTAGGCATGTTTATCAAGTGAGTTAATCAGTTACACTGTGTTTCAATTTTTTTAATTAATTTTTATTTTTTAGTTTGTTTTGCTTTACAATACTGTATCGTTTTGCTATACATTGACATGAATCAGCCACAAGTGTACATGAACTCCCAATCCTGACCCCCACCTCTCCCCTCCCGCCCCACACCCTCTCTCTGGATTATCCCCGTGCATCAGTCCCAAGCATCCTGCAACCTGCGTCAAACCTGGACTGGCGATTCGTTTCACTTATGATATCACACATGTTACACTGCCACTCTGCCAACCCATCCCACCCTCTCCCTCTCCCACAGAGTCCAAAGGCCATTCTATACATCTGTGTCTCTTTTGCTGTCTTGCGTACAGGTTTATCATTACCATCATTCTAAATTCCATATATATGTGTAAGTATACTGAATTGGTGTTTTTCTTTCTGGCTTACTTCACTCTGTATAATCGGCTCCAGCATCATCCACCTCATTAGAACTGATTCAAATGTATTCTTTTTAATAGCTGAGTAATATTCCATTGTGTATATGTACCACCGCTTTCTTATCCATTCATCTGCTGATGGACATCTAGGTTGCTTCCATGTCCTGGCTATTATAAACAGTGCCGCAATGAACATTGGGGTACACATGTCTCTTTCAATTCTGGTTTCCTCGGTGTGGATGCCCAGCAGTGGGATCGCTGGATCAATTCCTACACAAGGGAGCCCTTCTAGGATGAAGCAAAAGGCATTCATCAAAGTTAGGAAAGGACAAAAATGAGGGCAAAAACGAATGGCTCCAAATGATGCACAGAGGGAATTTTGCTTCACTTCTGAATTTATCTCAATGTTAAAATCAAGTTCATTAATATATTCCTAAATCAAATTACTATATATGTATTGAGCACAAAATTGCCATGTATTTAGCATCCAGTCCTCCAAAAGTTATCCATCTTGTTGAAGAAAAAATAGAGATAAGAACAGATATGTAAGCATTAGAATGTTTAGCATTGCTTTTAAATGTTATATATGAAATGAAAAATGAGGTTATAAGTTCAAATTTTAATGATTGAAGATGTTTTAGAGAAGATGTTAAACTGGGTTTGGGGGATAAATTGTAAGCTGTGGGAGAATGTCAAATAGTGTCATTTCAGGTGGTTAGGCCAGCATAAGCAAAAAGATACAGATGAAAAAAAAAATACCATAGTGTTTTATTTAAAATTCTAAGAGAAAATTTATATTATGCATAATCAAAGAGAAAGCTAGATACACAAGTTGATATTGACTATTAATTCAATCATTTGTCCATTTATTCAACATTCCTTCATTCAATAAAATAATTTTCAGTTAAATTTTAATATGGTGTTTATAATGCCATAAATGTCACCAGGGTGCTGAAGATCTATACCTCAAACCATCTTAAATTATAGAGTTTATAGAAAACTGGCTCTTGTGTTGCCACAACACAAATGTTTAAGAGACTATTCATGACTTAATTATGAAAATTTGTCACTTTTTTTTGCAGTCTTTACTTGAAATCTCTGCATGTCTTGACAATGATGCTTTTTATTATTCTTTTTGAAATTTTATTCTCCTTTGGCTTTTAACACAATATACTCTAAGTTTTCCATCTATTATTGGTAGTTTATAAATTATTCAGGTATCAACACTCTTCTCTAATTTCACTACACATATTCTATTGGTCATCCTATCTATTCTAGCTGCATGACACTTAAAGGGAGAGATGTTATTAGTTTTGTTCATTGCTACATCTCCAGGATCAGTGATAGACAAAGAGTAAGGACACATTAACTATTTGTTGAATATATTGCTAAGAAAGCTTCAAGTAACATCTGTACTGGTTACTTCCAAATTTACTTTTCCAACCTCCTCTTTACTGAACTCAAGGCCTATATTCCAAACTGTCTAATGTAATTTCTTCAAAAAATATTGACTGTTTATTGTGATAAAGCAATGATCTGGACTATAGTGATACAATGAATAAGAGAAAAGTAGCCTTTCTTTATGGAATTTACATATTAAGCATAGGACTTTTCTTAATAATAGGGAACACAAATGCAAAAGAAAAGGTCTAAATTTTGGTTCTGATTGAGATTACTTGGGGAGATAGGAACTATGAAGAAGTATGCTCTTAAACTTTACATTCCTCATTTGTAAAATGACTCATGGTGTTTTAAGGATGAAATGAGATAATATAAGCAATACAGCTAGACTTTTAAAGACTCAGTGGTCATTAACAATTATTGGCAAGTTAAAAATGTTATTTTAATTGGTAAAATAGTGCAAGAATAAATGCAACACATTTTTAATATATTTTTATTTGGAGGATAATTGTTTTACAATGTTCTATTGAATTCTTCCATACAATAACATGAATAAGCCTTAAGTATGTATATATGCCCCATCCCTCTTGAGTCTCCCTCCTACCCTTCACCCTATCCCACCCCTCTAGGTTGTTACAGAGCACCAGATTGAGCTCCCTGTGTTATACAGCAACCTCCCAATAGCCATCTATTTTGCATATGGTCAGTATCATTTTTCCAGGTTCCATCTGTATATGTTAATATACAGTATTTGTTTTTCTGATTTACCTCACTCTGTATAACAGGCTCTAGGTTCATCCTCACTACATCTACCTCACTACACCATCTCACTGCACCACCTCACTCCATCTCATTACAACTGACTCAGATTCATTACTTTTTATGGTGGAGTAATGTTTCACTGTATATATGTACCACAAATTCTTAATGCATTAATCTGGTGATGGACATCTAGGTTGCTCCATGTCCTAATTACTGTAAACAGTGCTGCAATGAATACTGGGGTACATGTATCTTTTTGATTAATAGTTTTCTCAGGGTAGTTGCCCAGTTGTGGGATTGCTGGGTCATATGGTAGTGTTACTCCTAACATAAAGTTTTTTAAAGGAGTTTCTTAAAGAAATCTCCATGCTGTTCTCCATAGTGGTGTATCAATTTACATTCCCACCAACTGTGCAAGAAAGTTCTCTTTTTACCACATCCTTTTCAGCATTTACTGTTTGTAGATTTTTTAAATAGATTTTTTGATGATGGACATTCTGACTGGTGTGAGGTGATACCTCATTTTAGCCTTGATTTAATGCAACACATTTTTTAACTTGTCTTTATTATATTCCCTATATATTACTAGATTATTTTCATTCTCTTTTAGTACAACTCTTCCATTAAGTCAAAAAACATTTCATTTATATACCAGACACTGTCCTGTGTGCTTTGGCAGTTAAAGGCAAGTAAGGTTTCATCCTTCCTCTAAAGAAAACTGGATTCTGGTAGAGGTCAGAGACATACTATAGATGCCCTTTTCATTCAGATTCTTTTCCCTGTATAGTATATATAGAACCATTTCTTTAATCAGCCCTTTGATTCTGACTGAGCAACTCAATGTTCTGGGCATTGTGCTAAGTACTCAAGTTACAGAACTAAACAAAAATAGATCAACATCTGCTCTTCTAAAGCTTACATTATAATTAAAAACCTACTAAAATATGTTAGACAGTAGTGAAGAAAAATAAATCCAGGTATGAATTAGATCATTTTTTTCCTCTAATATGTCATTGAATTCAAAACACAGAGTTGATCTGTATATTCCACACCAGCTCTTCCATTCCCATTTTCCTTTGGGGGACTATTTTCACTTTGGGGGACTGCTTCTCCAAAAGCATCACATATGAGCTCTCCCACTGAGCCTCCAAAGTTTTCTGGGGGTTAAAGTTTATCAAGAGGATGCCTGGATAGAATAGATAGATGGACAAGTGAACAAATTAGTTAAATAAATGGATAGACAGGTAGATATATGATTATAGAATGCATGCAATAATCACTATAACAAAGGAGTAGCTGCCCAAATATCTGGAGTAATAGAAGTAAAACCAAAATTAAACAAATGGGACTTAAAAGCTTTTGCACAGCAAAGGAAAGCATAAACAAAACAAAAAAGCAGAATATTTGCAAATCATGCAGCTGACAAGTGATTAATCCCCCAAATGTACAAACAGCTTATGCAGCTTAATGTCAAATAAAAAACAATAACACCAAAAAAAAAAAAAAGCAATCAAAAAAGGGGAAGAAGACCTAAACAGACATTACCCCAAAGAAGATATACGGGTGGTCAACAGGACATGAAAAGATGCTCAATATGCCTAAGTATTAGAGAAATGCAAATTAAAACCACAATGAGATATCACCTCACACCAGTCAGAATAATAATCATCAAAAAGTCTACCAAAAAAAAAAAAATGCTGAAGAGGGTATGGAGAAAACTGTTCATGGGAATGTAAATTGGTATAGCCACTATGGAGAACATGGTGGAGTTTCCTTAAAAAACTAAAAACAGAACTACCATATCATCCAGCAGTCCCACTCCTGGGAATATATCTGGGAAAGCTATACTTGGAAAAGATATATGCTGTGTTCATAGCAGCACTATTTACAATAGTCAGGACATGGAAGCAACCTGAATGAACATTGACAGAGGAATGAGAAAAAAAAAAAAAGATGTGGTACACATATACAGTGGAATATTGGTTACAAAAAGGATGAAATAATGCCATTTGCAGCAACATAGATGAAACTATTCACACTCAGTGATAAGTCAAAGAAAGACAAATATATGATATCCCTTACATATGGAATAAAAATGGTACAATTAACTTATTTACAAAACAGAAATGGAGACAGAGATGTAGAAAACAATCTTATAGTTACAAGGAGGAGGGAGGAGAGAGAAAGTGAGAGAGAGATTGACGTGTTACACACTACTGTATATAAAAATAGATAATAAGGACCTACTGTATAGCACAGGGAACTCTACTCAAAACACTGTAATGTCCTGTATGGGAATAATCTAATAAAAAGTGGATATATGTATATACATCACCGATTTACTTTGCCATACAACAGAAAGTAACATAACACTGTAAAGCAGCAACTATGTGTGCGAATTGAGTCACCTCAGTTCTGTTTGACTCTTTGCGACCCTATGGATCATAGCCTGCCAGGCTCCTCTGTTCATGAGATTCTCCAGGCAAGAATCCTGGAGTGGGTTGCCATGTCTTCCTCCAGGTGATCTTCCAGACCAAGGGATAGAACTCGTGTCTCTTATGTCTCTTGCATTGGCAGGTGGGTTCTTTACCACTAGCCTAATTGGGTCTATACTCATTTAAAAACAAACAAAAAAACATGGTTCAAAAGTATACATGTGCTCTACCTCAATGTTCACTGCAGCACTGTTTACAAGAGCCAATATATGTAATAAACCTAAATGTTCATCAACAGAAGAATGGATAAAGGAGATGTGGTACATATATACAATGGAATACTACTCAGCTGTTAAAAATGAAATAATGCTATTTGCAGCAACATGGATGGACATGATGAGTATCATACTAAGTGAAGTAAGTCAGAGAAAGACAAATATATGATATTGCTTATATGTGGAATCTAAAAAAAAGAGATATATGTATGAATTAATTTACAAAACAGAAACAGGATCAAGATACAGGAAACAAACTTATGGTTACCAAAGAAGAAAGGTGGGGGAGCGATAAATTGGGAGTTGGGATTGATGCATACACACTACTGAAGACAGATAACCAACAAAGATCTACTATACAGCACAGAGAACTCTGCTCAATATTCTGTAATAACCTATAATAACCTAAATGTGAAAAGAATTTGAACAAAAATAGATACATGTATATGTATAAGTGAATTACTTTGCTATACACCTAACTGAATTACTTTGCTATACACCTGAAACTAAGCATTATAACTAAACTATACTATAATATAATATAAGAATTAACAAAAAACAAATATAAAGAAAAATACCATGATTTACTCATCAAAAAAGAAAAATAGGCTGTGTGGGCCATTCTATCATTGCTGAAACTACTCTATTTTGTTGTAGACTGTAAGCAGTAATAAACAATAAGTAAACTGGCAAATGTGGCTGTGTCTGTTCTTGGCCACTTAGCCACCAGAGAGCCCATTACATCCATAGTCTTCCCTATTGTTCTAATGTATCTCCTTGTACAGTTAAAAGAACTGCACACTTAACCTAGCAAAGTTATAGGATGATGACCTTCTCGTAATCCTTGGAGAATTTTACTTAAGAAGGGCAAAGTGAATAAAGCTGATATGTATGTGTGTGTATGAAATTTCTCAGTCATGTCCAATTCTTTGCTACCCCATGGACTAGATTCCACCAGGCTCCTCTGTCCATGGAATTCTCCAGCAAAGTATACTGGAGTGGGTGGCTTTTCCCTTCTCCAGAGGATCTTCCTAACCCAGGGGTTAAACCGAGGTCTCTTGTATTGCAGACAGATTCTTTACCATCTGAGCCACTAGGGATGTATGTATAAAAATATATAAACAGACCAACACAGCCTAATTTTTGATAAGTAATATGCAGTATTTTTGTCTGTTTTAATTTTTATTTTATATTGGACTATAGTTGATAGTCCTGGAGAAGGAAATGACAACCAACTCCAGTATTCTTGCCAGTAGAATTTCATGGACAGAGGAGCCTGGCAGGCTATAGTCCATGGGGTTGCAAAGAGTCAGACACGTCACTCATAGTTGATTTACAGTGTGTGTGTGTGTGTGTGTGTGTGTGTGTGTGTGTATGGCTGTAATATACTTAATTTCTATTTTACAATTTTTTCTGTAATTTCACTTTTGTGGAAACTAAACTCTTTCAAAAGAGTAAGAAAGTAAATATAGCTCCTGAATGGGATACAGAAAAGCTTTTAAAAAAATAAATAATCTTGAAATGAAGAAAGAAGGAAAAAGCCATAACGTTTTTATTAGCAGAAACACATGCCTACTAATAGTAACCTCAGATAATGGCTATTCTAATGAATGGAAGCAAACTGCCTAGATTTTTTTTTTTCAGATTTATTGCAACAGATAAGCACTAACAATGATCAGATAAGCACGTATCATCTGAGCTTTGCATGAAAATGTCTTTTATGTTTAATATAGGGAAAAAGTAACACAATTCTGGAGTATTGTGAACCACCTAGAGATGTTAGGTATAATTATTTCTGTGCTTTTTCTTCTATAAAAATGTGCAGGCTTGTTTCAAATATAACACTGGAAATTTTAAAAGTTGCACCAGAAATGGATTAATTTAATTGCCATTCATGGAGATCTTACTAAATATAATTTTCTTATAATATAGGAGCATGAGGGCAAGAATTAGATTTTTGTTTGCTATTTCCCCTGAGCTTAGGATGATTCCTTGCAAATAGTAGGTATCTGATAAGTACTTATAAAGTGGAATAAGGAAGGAAGAAAAGAGGGAAGAGAGGGAGGAAGGGAAATATGATATACTATGGAGTTAATATAACTTTCAATCCATATCTTATATATGCAAAGTATTTCTTCCTCTGTAGTTCTTTGTCAAGTCAATAGTGTATAAGGCCTTATGTTTTCTGGCTGATTGTAAAACTATGCATTGCGTGTGTTCTTGATAAATTTCTTCAGTTGTGTCCAACTCTTTGCAACCCAAGGGACTGTAGCCCGCCAGGCTCCTCTGTCCATGGGATTCTCTGGGCAAGAATACTGGCGTGGGTTACCATGCCCTCCTCCAGGGGATCTTTCTTTCTTTCTTTTTTTTTTTTCAGGGGATCTTTCTGATCCAGGTTTTGAACCCGTATCTCTTATGTCTCTTGCATTGGCAGGTGGGTTCTTTACCACTTATTCCATCTGGGAAGCCCCTGTAAAACTATAAACAGCCACAATAAAAAGGTTCTCAAACAATCAAAAACAACAACAACAACAACAAAACAAAACTCATTGTAGATCTCAATGACTTGAATTTACTGAGGCTGTTTTTAGAAAAGGTTTATTTTTATATTCTTTTCTTTTGATAAAATTTTTTCTCTTTAAGAATGTAAGCATAAGCGTGTTTTACAAATGTATATAGCACATAGTCACTCCAATAGTGACATAAAACATTTATCTCATATCAAAATAACCTGTGAACCATTTTGTAGTAAATCCTCATGTATTGCCTCCCATTCTTGAAAACCACTGACAACTTACTGCCTCTGTAATTTTGCCTTTTCCAAAAGGTCATATAAATGGAATCATGTAGTATGGAGCCTTTTGACTTTACTTCTTTCACTTATCGTAGTACTTTGAAATTCAGCCATGTTGTTGTAAGTATTTCATCCCTTTTAATTGTTGTGCAGTTTTCCTTGTATGACTATACCAAAAAATGTATTTTATGCACCAACTGTTGTGTTTTGGGCTTGTTTCTAGCTTTTGACCGTGAATAAAGCTGCTAGGGATATTTTCAAACAACTCTTTTTTTTTTTTTTTTTTGACATACATTTTAATTTCACTTAATTCTAACTAGGAGTAGGATTGTTGTGTCACATGGTATATGTATGTTTTACATTATAATAGATTGCCAAAATGTTTCTTAAAGAAGATGTACTCTTTTGCATGGTCATCAGTAATGTATGAGAACTCTAATTGTTTTGCCCCTTTATAAGTACTTCCCAATATCAATTGTTTTTATCTTTATAAGTTCTCAAGATATCTCACTGTAGTTTTAATTTCATTTCTCCACTAATGATTGAATATTGGCTTATTTGACATTCATATATATTGTGTGCTGAACTGTGCATTGAAATCTCTTGTTTGTTTTTTGTTGTTTGATTTCTTGTTATTGACTTATAAGAGTTCTTTTCATATAATGAATACAAGACCTTTCTTTGAAATGTGTTGCAAATACTTTTCCCAGCTTGTGAATTTTCTTTTCAGTTTCTAAACAGAGTCTTTGGAAGAGCAGAAAATTTTACTGTTACTAATATCCAATTTATCATTTATATTTTTTGTGACTCATGCCCTCCATGTCATATCTAAGAAATCTTTGTAAAACATCAATTCATAAAGATTTTCTTCTATGTTTTCTTCTGCAATCTTTTATCAGTTAATAGGAAAATAGGGCCTCTATTTTTTTGTCTGTCTTCAATACCATTATTATTAACAGGTCTATGAAGCATTCATAATTTTTAATAATGCATAATGGATAAGAAGCTCTGATATTTACTTGGGTCCTTTTTGAATACTTTTATATTTTCAGCTTATACAAAATCAATATTAAATATGCATTGAATATTATATTTCATATTTGTTAAACTGTACTTAATAAAATTGATACTATACATTAATGATTATTTATGTAAAATTTAAGGAGCATTAATAGACTTTAAGTTCAAGAGAAGAGAGGCAATCATTCTGTTTTATTCTTCTTGACAATATTCAGAGCAAATTTAAGGCAATTATCAGTTAGGATAAGCTAAAATATTTTGAGGTCACAAGAACTCCTTGATGGTTACTTTGGAACTCAATTTTCTTTAAAACTGATTAGGTTTTTAATATATTTGATTCCAGTCAGGTACACGTGCTACTGTCTACACCCAGAATTATTTTCTTGTTACTTTCTTTAGATTTGCTCTATTTTTTCACTATTTTGTTTCCATATATTTGTCAACATAATTGCAGAGACTTTGTGGCCAATCAGGCTGTGGGGGAAAAGCCTAATATTTCTTTTCCTCTGAACCATCTTGTCAACTGGAGGAATTTATTGGATATAATTCTTATAGGTCTTCATAGAACTGTTTGATTTCAGCTTCTTCAGCATTACTGGTCAGGGTACACACTTGGATTACTGTGATATTGAATGTTTTGCCTTGGAAAGAAACAAATCATTCTGTCATTTTTGTGACTGCTTCCAAATACTGCATTTTGGACTTTTAGTTGACTATGATGGCTACTCCATTTCTTCTAAGAGATTCTTGCCCACAGTAGTAGATATAATGGTCATTTGAGTTAAATTCACCCATTCCAGTCCATTTTAGTTTGCTGATTCCTAAAATGTCAGTGCTCACACTTGCCATCTCCTGTTTGACCACTTCCAATTTGCCTTGATTCATGGACCTAACATGCCAGGTTCCTATGCAATACTGCTCTTTACAGCATAGGACCTTGCTTCCATCATCAGTCGCATCCACAACTGGGTGTTGTTTTTGCTTTGGCTCCATTTCTTCATTCTTTCTGGAGTTATTTATCTACTGATCTTCATTTGCATATTGGGCACCTACCAATCTGGGGTAGGTGTCATATATTTTTGCCTTTTCATTCTGTTTATGGGGTTCACAAGGCAAGAATACTGAAGTGGTTTGCCATTCCCTTCTCCAGTGGACCACATTTTGTCAGAACTCTCCAACATGACCATCCATCTCAGGTGGCACTACATGGCATGGCTCATAGTTTCATTGAGTTAGACAAGGCTGTGGTTCATGTGATTAGATTGGTTAGTTTTCCCTGAGTGTGGTTTTCAGACTGTCTTCCCTACCATGAAGAAGGATAAGAGGCTTATGGAAGCTTCCTGATTAGATAGACTGACTGAGGGGGAAACTGGGTCTTGTTCTGATGGGTAGTAAATCTTTAATCCAATTTTTTATTGATGGGTGGATCTGTGTTCCCTCCCTGTTATTTACCTGGGGCTAAACTATAGTGGAGGTAATGAGGATAATGGCAACCTCCTTCAAAAGAACCCATGTATGTACTGCTACATTCAGGGCCCCCAACACTGTAACAGGTCACTGCTGACCCACTCCTCCAACCAGAGACTCCTAGACACTCATAGGCAAGTCTGGATCAGTCATTTGTGGGGTCACTGATCCTTTCTCCTGGGTCTTGGTGCACACAAGGCAAGTCAGGTGGTCTGACCCACATAATCATAATGACATGATCACTCACCTAGAGCCAGACCTTCTGGAATGATAAGTCAAGTGGGTCTTAGGAAGCATCATTATGAACAAGGCCAGTGGAGGTGATGGAATTCCAGTTGAGCTATTTCAAATCCTAAAAGGTGATGCTGTGAAAGTGTTGCACTCAATATGCCAGCAAATTTGGAAAACTCAACAGTGGCTACAGGACTGGAAAAGGTCAGTTTTCATTCTAATCCCAAAGAAAGGCGATGCCAAAGAATGCTCAAATTACTGCACAATTGCACTCATCTCACAACTAGTAATGCTCAAAATTCACCAAGCCAGGCTTCAATAGTTTGTGAACTGTGAACTTCTAGATGTTGAAGCTGGATTTAGAAAAGGCAGAGGAACCAGAGATCAAATTGACAACATCTGTTGGATCATCAAAAAAGCAAGCGAGATGGATCATAGAGGATCCTGCTGTGATTTATGTCAGAGAGTGTTTAGCCTATGTTCTCCTCTAAGAGTTTTATAGTTTCTTGTCTTACGTTTAGATCTTTAATCCATTTTGAGTTTATTTTTGTGTATGGTGTTAGAAAGTGATCTAATTTCATTCTTTTACAAGTGGTTGACCAGTTTTCCCAGCACCACTTGTTAAAAAGATTGTCTTTAATCCACTGTATATTCTTGCCTCCTTTGTCGAAGATAAGCTGTCCATAGGTGTGTGGATTTATCTCTGGGCTTTCTATTTTGTTCCATTGATCTATATTTCTGTCTTTGTGCCAGTACCATACTGTCTTGATGACTGTGGCTTTGTAGTAAAGCCTGAAGTCAGGCAGGTTGATTCCTCCAGTTCCATTCTTCTTTCTCAAGATGGCTTTGGCTATTCGAGGTTTTTTGTGTCTCCATACAAATTGTGAAATTATTTGTTCTAGCTCTGTGAAAAANTATATTTAAATAACAATGAATAGCATTAAAAAATTTGCAAAAGAAACCTAAACTTTTTTTGCATTTGTAATTTATGATATAGTTGAATATAAACAGAAAGATGTAATCAGTAATGCAAACAATAAAATTATATTCTCTTGCCTCACTGCTCAAATATTATGAAAGAATACCTATTTTAGCAATGATTGTATCAGTGTTTATAAACTTTTATAAATCAGTACAAACAAATATTCATTATATGTTATGTTTAAATAAAAGTAAAAAACTGGCTCTTACTAATGACTTTATAAAAATTGCAAGTATCTCAAATTTGTAGATTGAAAGGTTAAATCAATATTGAAACTTTAAAGGCACTGTCTACCATGTAAATCCTTTTTCCCAGTGTCAAATACTTAGCAAGTCAAAAAACAAACAACAAAAAAGGTATCTACAGGTCCATAATCTCTTACCTTAAATTCTTAGAAGAATATGTGTTTTGCATATAATTTAAATGTTTTCCAATTTTAGAAGTCCAGTACAGGGGACAAAGAATATATGAGAAGACATTCCCAGTAGGCATTCAAAGCAACAGCCCATAATCTAACACATCAATACGTCAGTGAAATACATGAATATTCAAATGGAATGAGATAAATGTAGGCCTATAAATATCCTCACTTCAGTCCAAGGTAACTTTTACCACTAAACATCATAGAACTTAGGTTTTCGTTTCTGAAATTTTGGATTTTAGATTTGTAGTTAAGAGGTTATGGCTCTACATCAATATCTTTATAAACCAAAAATAGATTATAGTTGCTGTTTAGTCACTAAGTCATGTCTGATTCTTTAACGACCCCATGGACTGTAGCCAGCCAGGCTCCTCGGTCTCTGGGATGTCCCAGGCAGGAACACTGGAGTGGTCTGCCATTTCCTTCTCCAGGGGTCTTCCCCACCCAGGCATCAAACCCACATCCCCTGCACTGGCAAGTATATTTTTTACCACTGAGCCACTTGAGAAGCCCCATATTATATTTACTAACATACTATTTGAGGACAGCAATATGAAAAAAAAAATTCCAAGTGTTTAGAGTGTTTCCAAGAAATAATATCCTTACACTGTGGAAGTAAGTCAGTCATCCTTATAGTAACCAACAGAGAAAGCCTCCCCAGGTGACATGTCAAAACTCAAGATCTGGAAGAGTTAACTACAGGAAATGTTTATTGTGGATTGTGTGGAGCTGTGGAAGGGGATTAATTCTCTTTTCTATTTTTGGATCTCCAGACACAGAGAAGATAATCTGAACCCAATGCAGTGACTACTATATATCATCTAACAACCTTGTATCAGATGAGAAAAGCAAATGCCTCCCAAATCATTACTGGAGTGAGTGCCTCCTTCATTTCTCTCTTCTTCTGTTGCAGCAGTGTTAGGAAACCCAAGTTCCAGAATGCTGTCCCTTATATGAAGGAAGGTCATTTCATTTCACAATGAACTTTTAATAAAAGAAAAATAACATATTGTCATATATGTCTGGTGGGATTTGAGAGTTGCTATGGACAAGTGACTGCTATATATACATTATTCTCTTCATACTCAAATGAAAACTTCATGGTGGTTTAAGCCACTGAGATTTTAGGTCAATCTATTTGTGTTAATTATTATACAAGCAAGATAAGGAAATAGGGAAAAATCTGAGTTGGTAAGTATTTCCTTTAGGAAGACAGTAATATAATAGTAAGGGATATTTATATCCCATTTACATCAATGGACAGATTATCCAGATAGAAAACCAGTAAGGAACCAAGGGCTTCAAACAACATACTAGACCAGAAGGACTTACCAGATCAAGTAGAACATTCATCTAACAGCAGCAGAATACAGTCTTTTCAAGTGCCCATGGAACATTCTCTAGGATAGATCAAATGCTGGTCACAAAACCCAATAAATTTAAAGTGAATTAAAATCATAACAGCATCTCTAGGCAACCAAAACAGGATGAGACTAGAAATCAACTACAAGGAAAAAAAAAATGCAAAAGCTACAAACACATCAGGGCTTAAAAAAAAAAAAAAAAAAGCAAGAGAGTTCCAGGAAAACATCTACCTCTGCTTCATTGACTATGCCAAAGCCTTTGACTGTGTGGATCACAACAACCTGTGGAAAATTCTTATAGAGATGGGAATACCAGACCATCTGAACTGCCTCTTGAGAAATCTGTATGCAGGTCGGGAAGCAACAGTTAGAACTGGACATGGAACAACAGACTGGTTCCAAAAAGGGAAGTAAAGTAAAGTCACTCAGTCATGTCCGACTCTTTGTGACCCCATGGACTACATGTAGCCTACCAGGCCCCTCTGTCCATGGGATTTTCCTGGCAATAGTACTGGAGTGGATTGCCATTTCCTTTCCAGGGGATCTTACTGACCCAGGGATTGAACCCAGGTCTCCCACATTGTAGACAAACACTTAACCGTCTGAGCCACCAGGGAAGTCCAAAAAGGGAAAGGAGTATGTCAAAACTGTATATTGTCACCCTGCTTATTTAACTTATATACAGAGTACATCATGAGAAAATTTGTGCTGGATGAAGCATAAGCTGGCATCAAGATTGCTGGGAGAAATATAAATAACCTCAGATATGCAGATGATACCACTCTATGGCACAAAGTGAAGAAGAACTAAAGAGCCTCTTGATGAAAGTGAAAGAGGAGAGTGGAAAGGCTGGCTTAAAACTCAACATTCAGAAAACGAAGATGATGGTATCTGGTCCTGTCACTTCATGGCAAATAGATGAGGAAATGGTGGAAATAGTGAGAGACTTTATTTTGGGGGGCTTCAAAATCACTGCAGATTGTGACTGCAGCCATGAAATTGAGGCTTGCTCCTTGGAAGAAAAGTTACGGCGAACCTAGACAGCATATTAAAAAGCAGAGATATTACTTTGCCAACAAATGTCTGTCTAGTCAAGGCTATGGTTTTTCCAGTAGTCATTTATGGATGTGAGAGTTGGACTATAAAGAAAGCTGAGTGCTGAAGAATTGATGCTTTTGAACTGTGGTGTTAAGAGTCCCTTGGACAGCAAGGAGATCCAACCAGTCCATCCAAAGGAAATCAGTCCTGAATGTTCATTGGAAGGACTGTTACTGAAGCTGAAACTCCAGTATTTGGGCCACCGGATGCAAAGAACTGACTTATTTGAAAAGACCCTGATGCTGGGAAAGATTGAAGGCAGGAGGAGAAGGGGACGCCAGAGGATGAGATGGTTGGATGGAATCACCGACTCAACGGACATGAGTTTGAGTAAACTCTAGTAGTTGGTGATGGAGAGGGAGGCCTGTCATGCTGCAGTCCATGGGGTCACAAAGAGTCAGACATGACTGAGCAACTGAATCCAACTGAACTGATTGGATGCTAACTTAATCCACTGAAAGGTTTTAATATTTAACATTAAGTATCACAGCCAGATATTTTCATAATTCCAGCCAACCTGTTAGTCCAGGAATAAGCAGATAGTTAAATAGAAGGTGTCCCAAAAGTCTTGATGCAGTCTGCTTGGACACTCCAGGACACTGCCACAGAAATATAAATGCTACAGACAAAAAGCATCACTTGAAAGTTTGCTTGGATTTCTTCTAAATTCATTTACTTTTGTAAATCTTGGATGTTGGGCTTTTAATTTTAATTTTTTGTTTCAGCCCCTCTTGAAGATGGAAAACAATGGGCTGAAACAAAAAATTAAAATGAAGAGCTTTATGTTTAAAATTTGCAAAACTTAGTGAATTTGGAAGAAGTTCAAGTGGGCTCTCAGGTGATGTTTTATGTTCGTAGCATTTATACTTCTACAAGTATCAGCGCTTCAAATTGCACAAAGACTTCAGGAGGATATTTTGTATCTTTATAGACCTGGCCTCCTCTTTTTATGCCTGGCTGGGCTGTTTATCTGCTTGAGCGCTGAAGTTTCTTTTTTCTAGATTTGGTAAAGGAATTATGAACAATAGCATTAATTCTTTTGTAATAAATTGAAAGGAATTGGACCTGAATAGTACTCTTGCCTGGAAAATCCCATGGACAGAGGAGACTGGTAGGCTGCAGTCCATGGGGTCGCTAAGAGTCAGGCACGACTGACAACTTGACTTTCACTTTTCAACAAAGACTTCAGGAGGATATTTTGTATCTTTATAGACCTGGCCTCCTCTTTTTATGCCTGGCTGGGCTGTTTATCTGCTTGAGCGCTGAAGTTTCTTTTTTCTAGATTTGGTAAAGGAATTATGAACAATAGCATTAATTCTTTTGTAATAAATTGAAAGGAATTGGACCTGAATAGTACTCTTGCCTGGAAAATCCCATGGACAGAGGAGACTGGTAGGCTGCAGTCCATGGGGTCGCTAAGAGTCAGGCACGACTGAGCAACTTGACTTTCACTTTTCACTTTCTTGCATTGGAGAAAGAAATGGCAGCCCACTCCAGTGTTCTTGCCTGGGGAATCCCAGGGATGGCAGAGCCTGGTGGGATGCTGTCTATGGGGTTGCACAGAGTCAGACACGACTGAAGTGGCTTAGCATAGCAGCAGCAGCATGACAGCCAGAAGCTCAATTTGAATCTAATCACTAGGATGGTTGAAATGGGCCTTTGTAAATTAAATCATTTCTTGATTTTTTTCATTTGTTGTTTGGAGTTGAGAAGTAGTTGCTTGTTCCACCTCAACGTCCCTGACTTTTTGGAGTTTTTCAATTCAGTTTATTCCTACCTGCAAAAATAACCCAATTAGTCCATCCTAAAGGAAATCAGTCCTGAATATTAATTGGAAGGACTGATGCTGAAGCTGAAACTCCAATACTTTAGCCACTGGATGTGAAGAACTGACTCATTTGAAAAGACCCTGATGCTGGGAAAGATTGAAAGCAGGAAGCAAAGGGGATGACAGAGGATGAGATGGTTGGATGTCTTGGCACTGGGGTTTGCCAGGAGCTTGGAACTATGTGAATTGGCCTGGCACTGTGGATAGCCAAGAGCCTAGATCTGTAGGAGTCTAGATCTGAGGAGCAGGCTGGTACCACTACCAGTTCAGCACCATGATCCCAAGATTTAGGACTCCTACAGATCTAGACTCTTGGTTGTCCCCAGTGCCAGGCCAGTTACCATTTCCAGATTGAAATGGGAAAATGATAGATAGGAGTTTTTAGCTCCCCCCCCCCCACAGATGTATCAGTCTGAACAACTATTCATGTACAAAAACATCTTCCCAAGAGCTAAGGATTTCACATGAGGGATTACAGAACCTGGATGGAACACAGAACTAAGAGCAGGAGAAACAGTATGACATTGTCCCTGTTACTCCTCCCCCTAGTGAAGGAAAAAAGTTAAAGTAAACAGGTGACAAATGCAGATTTGAGGAGCAGGCTGGTACCAGTACCAGTCCCCACCATGAACCCAAGATTTAGGACTCCTACAGATCTA
>SJXQ01012324.1:36916-50359 GCA_006408695.1 Aepyceros melampus
TGAGTGAACTCTGGGAGTTGGTGGTAGACAGGGAGGCCTGGCATGCTGTGATTCATGGGGTTGCAAAGAGTTGGACATGACTGAGCAACTGAACTGAACTGAACTGAACTGAATTTCATGGCTGCAATCACCGTTTGCAGTGATTTTGGAGCTCCCAAAAAATAAAGTCTGGCACTGTTTCCACTGTTTCCCTATCTATTTCCCATGAAGTGATGGGACTGGATGCCATGATCTTCGTTATCTGAAAGTTGAGCTTTAAGCCAATATTTTCACTCTCCACTTTCACTTTCATCAAGAGACTTTTTAGTTCCTCTTCACTTTCTGACATAAGGATGGTGTCATCTGCATATCTGAGGTTATTGATATTTATCCTGGCAATCTTGATTCCAGCTTGTGTTTCTTCCAGTCAAGCATTTCTCATGATGTACTCTGCATGTAAGCTAAATAAGCATGATGACAATATACAGCCTTGACATACTCCTTTTCCTATTTGGAACCAGTCTGTTGTTCGATGTCCAGTTCTAACTTCCTTCCTGACCTGCACACAGATTTCTCAAGAGGCAGGTCAGGTGGTCTGGTATGCCCATCTCTTTCAGAATTTTCCACAGTTTATTGAAACCATTGCTTATATGGCAGTCTATAAATGCATTTCCCTATAGGAAAGATGTCATAGAAAAAGACTGGTAGCCGAACATTTGATAATTTGTTCATCTGCTTTAGTAAGGTTTGGAAACATAATGGTTTATGATGAAAAAAGGCCATAGTAGAACACTTGTTTGAAGCCTCACATATGCTGTCCAGAAAGCACCTGAGACCCACTAGTGACTCATACCTATCCTCTCCTATCCTTCTGAGTTATTGTAAAGCCAAAATCAAATCA
The DNA here is from genome assembly GCA_006408695.1 of Aepyceros melampus. Taxonomy (NCBI): domain Eukaryota; kingdom Metazoa; phylum Chordata; class Mammalia; order Artiodactyla; family Bovidae; genus Aepyceros; species Aepyceros melampus. The sequence continues at coordinate 37,797 of SJXQ01012324.1, forward strand.
AATAGGTGAAGGTATTCAGTTGACTGTAATCATCTATAAATGTCAGTGGTTATAAACTGCCTGCAGTGAAAGAGACTCTGGTTCAATCCCTGGGTCAGGCAGATCCCTTGGAGAAGAAAATGGCTACCTACTCCAGTAGTCTTGCCTAGGAAATCCTATGGACAGAGGAGCTGGTGGGCTACAATCCATGGGGTCACAAGAGTTGGACACGACTTAGCATCTAAACCACCATCATTGCCTCACCTTCTGCATGTGAATCTGTGTGAATTTATTTAAATGCTCTCCTTCCTCAGTTTCTATTACCCCTTTTTCCTCTAGGGCAATGAAGATGACAAGGTGATCCAAACATACAGCCAACTTTTTACTATCCATGAAGAATTTAGCCATGGTATCCTCTCTCATAACTAGCTTTGATATTGTTTGTGAGATGGGGGTCGGGATTGGGAGTTCATGTACACTCGTGGCTGATTCGTGTCAATATATAGCAAAACGAATACAGTATTGTAAAGCAAAACAAACTAAAAAATAAACATTAATTAAAAAGAAAAGAAATAAAAAAAGAGTCTAAGGATTCTCACATGTGTTGAATATTACTGATTATCAAGTTGATTATGTTTAGTTTAGGAGGTCCTCAAATGCAGCATGAACTCACTAAATTCTAAGAATGCATACTGTTCCTTTTGGCTAGAACTTTTTCTTCTCTTCCCCATGCCATCCTTCTGCCATCAGCTGGCAAATCTCTAATCATCCTTCAGTTATCCATTTAAAAACATTTTCTACATGAAATTTTTCAAGGCAGATTAAATCTGTTTCAGGGGTCTCTTTAATGTAATTTTATACACTTTTGTATTATAAGTCCCTGTGTACCTATCTCTGTCACTCATTATACTATAAGGACATTGTTGTTGTTCAGTCACTCAGTTGTGTCTGACTCTTTGCGACCCTATGGACTGCAGCACACCAGGTTTCCCTGTCCATCACCAACTCCCGGAGCTTGCACAAACTCAAGTCCATCGAGTTGGTGATGCCATCCAATCTTATTCTCTGTCGTCCCATTCTCTTCCTGCCTTCAGTCTTTCCCAGCATCAGGGTTTTTTGCATCAAGTGGCCAAACTATTGGAGCTTCAGTTTAAGCATCAGTCCTTCCAGTGAATATTCAGGGTTGATTTCCTTTAGGATGGACTGGTTTGATTCCTTGCAGCCCAAGGGACTCTCAAGAGTCTTCTCAAACACCACAGTTCAAAAGCATTAGTCCTTCAGTGCTCAGCCTTCTTTATGGTTCAACTCTCATATCCACACATAACTAGTGGAAAAACTATAGCTGTGACTAGATGAACCTTTGTCAGCAAAGTAATGTCTCTGTTTTTTAATATGCTGTCTAGGTTTGTCATAGCTTTTCTTCCAAGGAGCAATCATCTTTTAATTTCACAGCTGCCATCACCGTTTGCAGTGATTTTGTAGCCCAAGACCTCCCTATCATGACTATCTCTTCACCAATGTTCACCAATAACCCCTGGAGTCATGACATTGTCATGAACATTGTGGTAATTGTACTGGATCCTTGCCCTAGTCCTTAAAACTAGGACAATATAACTCTGATTTCTAGGCTCAGCTCTGAATTAGATTTTATTAGCAAGTGTGAGTGCCTGAGTGAGTGAAAGTCGCTCAGTTGTGTCCAACTCTTTGCAACCTTATGGACTGAGCATGCAAGCCTCCTCTGTCCATGGAATTCTCCAGGTAAGAGCACTGGCATGGGTATCTGTTCCCTCCTCCAGGGGATCTCCCCAACCCAGGGATCAAACCCAGGTCTCCCACATTGCAGGTGTATTCTTCACCATCTAAGCTACCAGGAAAGCCCAAGAATGCTGGAGTGGCTAGTCTATCCCTTCTCCAGGGGATCTTCCTGATCCAGAAATTGAACTGGGGTCTCCTGCATTGCAGGCAGATTCTTTACCAGCTGAGCTACCAGGGAGTACAGTCATCATTTAATGAATAGTTTGGTGACCAAGAAACCAATCAGACTTGCCACTCCAGCCTTATAACTTTTACTGACATTTTCCTATTTTCCTTTTAACCAATAGTCTTCCTTCTATAAACTTGATCTTTGTCTTTATTTTATGCTAAGTCCCTAACTTGGAGTCTAGACCAAGGTGTACCTTACTCTGCTTTAACATTCTAAAAGCTTAAGCCCTATTGAGGTTGGATCTCAACTGACCAAGTCCATCCTGAGTTCCACTACTGGACTGCCTACCTGGATTCATGGTTATTAAATTATCCTTACATAATGTTCTTATTTCAGGTATTACCCACACTTTTTTGAAGTCTCCTGCTGGCCCTCTTTGATGACAGTTGCCCATTATTCTAGGATTCCTCTCATCTTCTCCTGCTAGATCTTCCTTGACCTGTTGTGTAAATTCCAGTTAATGTTAAAACTTTGGTCTATATCAAGTCCTGCCACAAGCAATCCATAAGCCTTATATTTGCAAAGAAAAATTGCTTGGAACTTTTGAGCACTTTCTGAGGGGTTGTATGAAATAATAAACAGGAAGAGGAATTCAGTTATTTGGATCAGAGATATTTGATACAACAATTGGGTATATTTCTTACTCATGGACTATAAGAACATTTCTTATTCATTTCAAAGTGCCCACTATTATCTTTGTAATAGAGATAGTCAGCAAAATTAATCATTAAGGCTCGTGGTAGTGTTTTAGTGGGCCAAACAACAGCACCTTATTCATCTTCTGTAGCATTTGGAATCAGTTAAGAGATGCATTCTGGAGTAAGAGAAAAGCAGATCAAAATATCAATATTTTTGTCAATTAAAAGCTAATCAATTAAATTGGGGAATGCGACTTACAGTTATAACTGCTTGCTATTCTCCACACAAATCACCGACACTTGCCTACCCACTCACAGCTTTGAGTAACTGCCATTCATTCACTTCAGGTACAGGGTCATTCTCTCTAGGTTTATCATATGACCTAGAGAGAACAAGAATGTACCTTTTCTGAGGGCAGTCCAAGCCAGAGAAAAGACAGAAGAAAGAGTCAAATAAAACAACCACTTCTCTTCCAAAAGGAGTGGGGAAAGAGTGTCATCTTATAAAGGATAGATATTGCCATTGCTCTTAAAGGTGTTGATGTGCATAAAACTCTTTCACTGAAAGATGTTCTGCCATTATGGCCACAGAAGCAATTTATAAGAATTAAATAGGAAGCAATTTAATGCATGGCGTGGGGACAGGCTGACCTAGGTTCTTATGCGGGCTGTGCCATTTACCAGAGCACTTAAGCTCTCTGAGCTTTTATTCTTACATCTATGAAATAAAGAAATGTGTGCCGACTTTCTCTAGTAATTGTGTAAATAAAATTAACTATTTTATTTGTTATCTTTAAAGCCCCCACACATGAAAGGTGATTATTACTTTCACAGAAAGCACAGATGGGGAACTCCACAGCAGAATAAATCTCTAAGAAAGCAAGAGAGATATGCTCATATTTTCTAATAACTGTCAATATATTTGGTTCACTGGATCATATAGTCACATCTTATTTGTATCAGGGCAAAAACAGATACTTGAGTGCAATCATTATGCCACCTTCAGGCATCTTTCTTAGAATTCTTTTTAAAATAAACTTTGCTTTTTATCCCTCCAAAAGTCATTAATCAAACCATTGATGGATGCTTGAAATAGTGCAGGTGCTGCTATTACATATTCATTATTAATCAAATTATTTATTCAGCCCAGTAGATTCTATACACACAACACAATCTTCAGCATCCCATCATGCTATCCAGAATCTGAAATTTATCATAGTAGGATTCAGATACATTTTATTAGGGTTATATGAAATGCAAGTTCTCCAAATTAAGAGTCCCAAAAGCCTAACTTCTCTACTTTTACTTCTTAAGAACACTGGTTGCCTTTTTTAATGCAATTTTTAACACATTTTAAAATAAATTTTTGTTCCATTTTCAATAATGAGATTAGATTTTAATTTGCAGATTCAGATTTTTTAATATCATCATCCTAGAGTGATTCAGTGACAAAATCTTCAGGATGATCTGGTTTAATGCCCTCCATTTTTAGACAAGAAAACCAGAGACTTAGAAGTAACTTACTCAAGATTACAGTGTGCAGAAGAATCTGGTCTGTTGATATCTGTATTCTTTCCATGGCTTCCCAACGTGGTAAGGGTATCGACTGAGCTATTCAAAAATATGATTTGTGATGTAGAAATAGCAGGAAGACGAAATGCTGAACTTGCCAAGGTGAAGAATTTCAAATTCTATCAGGCCAAGTTTTAACTGATGAGCACATCTGGTAAAGCACATATTAATATGCACGTGGTAAGGTGCCCTGCATAAAGTAAGTGTTTAATAAAAATGTTTTGAGGACAATTTTTATCCTCTTATGCTGTAGTTGTATCTCCAGAACGTGGGACCCCAAAGTCATCCAGGCAGAGTGTAAATGCATATGCAAATTCACTGTATTTATATCAAGCATAAATATAAGTATGCTTCTTGAGAAATACCTTAACGGTAACATTTTACTGCAAGTGAATTTGTAGAACTGTCTTCAGAAATGAAACAAAGAATGCACTGGGTTATTACATCATATGTTAAAATAAGAAAAAAATTAAATAAATTGACTTTTCAAATAACAAATTTCTAAAAATAGCCACTAATTTGCTTGCATAGAACTTAAAATATATCATCTGCCTCTTCTTTGTATTTAATCAACATCTATTGAGACTAGTTTGACTTAGAGCCCATTACTGAATGTCATGGGAAGATAAAAATAAAATCAACACATCCTTTATGCTTGGAAAGTCTGCTCTTTACTTATAAATCTATATTGTACATGAGGAGAAGGAGAGAATGCCCCATAAAACTTTTAAAGTAAGTTAAGTCTCCTGTTATAATTTACCATAATTTTCTTTGGCTTCATTTCTGTTCATTGAAATTACTCCATTACCAGTGAATGTCTAACCACCATGAACATTTTATTTTATTATTGTTAACATTATTAAATATTTAAAGCCTGAAAATTAAAGAGTGTAATATAACAAATACCCAAGTATCCAATATACAGAATTTAAAACATCAACCTCATAGAGCAAGATCAAATAACTTAATACTTATGAAATACCTGAGTAATACTAAATACTGAATAAATATTGATATGATAATATCATCCTATTTGCTGTATTTTCTTTTGATATTTTAAAGAAAAAAGGAAACCTTATTGTTACAGTTGATTTTCCCATTGTAATCTCCTCAATCCATGTTTTTATAAATTACCACATATGTATGTGGATTTTCATAAATAATACAAAATGCTTTAAAGTTATATATTATATCATGATATTATAAAATGATATAATTGACTATTATATCATTTATATTATAAGTATAATATATAAATGATATAATATTACAACATAATTCTATATTTTTAAAAATCATCATGTTCTTGCTATCTGAACAGGTTAAATGGATACATAGATTGATATATAGATGATAAATTGTTGATTTATTTTAAAAATTGTATAGTATTCCATTTTATGCATTGGTATGCTACTGGTTTATACTATTAGTACTATCAATTTTTTTTCATATTTTGGCAGTCTATCATCATTAACACATATCTGGATTGTATTTATACCAGTCTTTTACTAGATTATTTAATAATTTTACTTGTGATTATCATGTAATTGGATTCATCTCTACCATATTTCCTGCCATATGAATTGATCAAGTTTTTATCATAGTTTCATACATTTTTTCTTTCTTCTACTTGTCTGAAATTTGTATTTCTATTATGTTAGTGGACTTCCCTGGTGGCTCAGAGGTTAAAGCGTCTGCCTCCAATGAGGGAGACCCGGGTTCGATCCCTGGGTCGGGAAGATCCCCTGGAGAAAGAAATGGCAACCCACTCCAGTATTCTTGCTTGGAGAATCTCATGGACTGAGGAGCCTGGTGGGCTGCAGTCCATGGGGTCACAAAAAGTTGAACACGACTGAGTGACTTTACTTACTTACTTACTTACTTACTTATTATGTTAGCGGTATCTTTTACATTTTAACATGTGTGCTTAACCTAAAAATACTATAATGAATCAGTATCTATATCCTCTTTCCCACAAAGATCTTAGTATACACTGAATCAAACATCTCTTGCAAGTTTTCAAACTATTGTTGTCCAGCATTTTAAATGCATATTGCTTTTAAATTCTCCAGCTATCATCATTATTATTGATTATCACTTTAAAATATTTATTTATGTATTTATTTGGCTGTGCCAGGTCTTACTTACAGCACAAGGGATCTTCTATCTTTGTTGCAGTGTGCGGCATCTTTAGTTGTGGCATGCAAACTGTTAATTTTGGCATGTGGGTCTGTCTAGTTCACTGACCAAGGTCAAACTCAGACACTTTGCATTGGGAGCAGAGTCTTGGCCACTGGATGACCAGGGAAGTCCCCAAGGAATTATGCTCTATCAGGTCTCTGAAAACATTCTATTTTATTCTGACATGCATTGCTGTTGATGAGAAGTCTTACATGAGTCTGATTAGAGTTCCATTGGAAATAAGTGTTTTTTTCCTCTGGTAGGCATTAAGATTTGACTTTGATACTTCTCATTTTTACCACTTAAGAAGTCTAGATGTAACTTTGTTATTTGGGATTTTATTTAGTACCTACTGCATTCATTAATGTTAAGCAGTTTTGTCTTTACTCAGTTCTGGGAAATTCTCAAGCAACTATTTTTGGAATGTTGTCTCTTTCTCATCTTTATTCTCTCTTCTGGAACTCTGGTTAGATATTTCTTGATTTGATCTTTTTGAATATTGTCCTCTACATTGAATGGATTTCTATTTCTTCTATTTCTTTGATGCTCTGTGCTGCAATCTGGCTAAGCTCCTTAGATCTATACTCTATTTCAATAAGCTCTTTTTCAACTATGTCTAATCTATTTTCCTATCTTCCTCACATTATTTATGCCTGTATTTTTATTTCAAGAATTTCTACATGATTGTTATTTTTGTTTTCATGTTCTGATATTGCTGTTTTCCTTTAACTCTTGATTGTTTTTAAAATACTTACTTGAAAGACTATTTCAATTTTTTTATTATGTATAGTTCACAATGTGTTACTTTTTATGTTTATTTTCATTTTCTTACTCCCTCTTAGTGATTTGTCTCCATGTGTAATACGCAATTTTAATTGTAACCTCACTTTCTGAGTAACTGTTTTTTATGGGATTCTTGTATGTCCTGGACAGTGCAGATTTGCTTCAGGCAGTTTTATATTTACTTCCATTGAGCCTATAGAGGTCTCAGTGTTTTTGAGGTCACCTTTATATTACTTTATTGGTTTTCATTCTTTGTGTACAGTGTGAATTGTATATTTTTCTGTGTATGGCACTGGCTTGGGGTTCTAATCCTTGCTGGTGATTTTTTAAAATAACACTTTCAAGAAAGCCAACTTTCTTACTAAGTCCCTAGGCTAGTGGATTGAGACATTTTAATGCCTATTTTATAGCAATATGTTTCCTAGCTTCTTGCAGAGAACTTAGTTCCAGTTCTAAGCTACTCAGAAATCCAAAACCTTGCCTGCCTCATTTATTTATGGAAGTATTGAAAGAGCAATGTCTACACAATATTCTTGGATCTATTAATCCTTTAGGCATTTGAATTCCACTCTCATGATCCATATACCTCTGGCCATATAAATAACAAACATTTAAATCCAATCTGAGCTTCAGTTCTATTTAATTAAGTGCTTTCTAGCTATTTCTACTTTGATGTTCATCAACAAGATATGTGTACTCCAATTTCATCGCAGCACTGTTTATAATAGCCAGGACATGGAAGCAACCTAGATGTCCATCAGCAGATGAATGGATAAGAAAGCTGTGGTACATATACACAATGGAGTATTACTCAGCCATTAAAAATAACACATTTGAATCAGTTCTAATGAGGTGGATGAAACTGGAGCTGATTATACAGAGTGAAGTAAACCAGAAAGAAAAACACCAATGCAGTATGCTGCTGCTGCTGCTAAGTCACTTCAGTCGTGTCCGACTCTGTGCGACCCCATAGACGGGAGCCCACCAGGCTCCCCCGTCCCTGAGATTCTCCAGGCAAGAACACTGGAGTGGGTTGCCATTTCCTTCTCCAATGCATGAAAGTGAGAAGTAAAAGTGAAGTCGCTCAGTCGTATCCGACTCTTAGCGACCCCATGGACTGCAGCCTAGCAGGTTCCTCCGCCCATGGGATTTTCCAGGCAAGAGTACTGGAGTGGGGTGCCATTGCCTTCTCCAAGCACTGTTTATAATAGCCAGGACATGGAAGCAACCTAGATGTCCATCAGCAGATGAATGGATAAGAAAGCTGTGGTACATATACACAATGGAGTATTACTCAGCCATTAAAAATAACACATTTGAATCAGTTCTAATGAGGTGGATGAAACTGGAGCCTATTATACAGAGTGAAGTAAACCAGAAAGAAAAACACCAATGCAGTATGCTGCTGCTGCTGCTAAGTCACTTCAGTCGTGTCCGACTCTGTGCGACCCCATAGACGGGAGCCCACCAGGCTCCCCCGTCCCTGAGATTCTCCAGGCAAGAACACTGGAGTGGGTTGCCATTTCCTTCTCCAATGCATGAAAGTGAGAAGTAAAAGTGAAGTCGCTCAGTCGTATCCGACTCTTAGCGACCCCATGGACTGCAGCCTAGCAGGTTCCTCCGCCCATGGGATTTTCCAGGCAAGAGTACTGGAGTGGGGTGCCATTGCCTTCTCCACCAATGCAGTATACTAATGCATATATATGGAATTTAGAAAGATGGTAATGATAACCCTGTATGTGAGACAGGAAAAGAGACATAGATGTATAGAACAGTCTCTTGGACTATGTGGGAGAGGGAGAGGGTGGGATGATTTGGGAGAATGGCATTGAAACATGTATAATATCATATATGAAATGAATCGCCAGTCCAAAATACTGAATGCTAGGGGCTGGTGCACTGGGATGACCCAGCGGGATGGTACGGGGAGGGAGGATTGTGGGGGTTCAGGATGGGGAACACGTGTATACCAGTGGCTGATTCATGTTGATGTATGGCAAAACCAATACAATATTGTAAAGTAATTAACTTCCAATTAAAATGAATAAATTTATATTTTAAAAAATCTGCATTTCTAAAAAAATTTCTTCTCATATGTCAAAAAAAAACCTTGTTAATAGGCATATTTCATTTTACTGCACTTTATTGTGCATTGTAAATACTGATGGTTTTTTGCTTCATTTTGCTTTTTTGTAAGTTGAAGGTTTGTGGTAACCCTGTGTGAGGCATGTTTATTGACACCATTTTCCCAACAGCATTTGCTCACTTTGTGTCTCTGTGTCATGTTTTGGTAATTCTTCCAATATTTCAGAACCTTCATCAGAAAAAGAAAAGATTATTGGCTTATTGAAGGCTCAGATGATGGTTAGCATATTTAACAATAAAGTATTTTCATAAGGAATGTAAATTTTTTAGACATAATGCTGTTGCACAATTAGTGGACTATAGTACAGTGTAAAAAATAACTTTTATATGCATTGGGAAAGCAAAAAAAATGCATAACTTTCATTATTGTGATGGTCTGGAATGTGAGAGTTGGACTGTGAAGAAGGCTGAGCGCCAAAGAATTGATGCTTTTGAACTGTGGTGTTCCCTTGGACTGCAAGGAGATCCAACCAGTCCATTCTGAAGGAGATCAACCCTGGGATTTCTTTGGAAGGAATGATGCTAAAACTGAAGCTCCAGTACTTTGGCCACCTCATGCGAAGAGTTGACTCATTGGAAAAGACCCTGATGCTGGGAGGGATTGGGGCCAGGAGGAGAAGGGGACGACCGAGGATGAGATGGCTGGATGGCATCACAGACTCAATGGACGTGAGTCTGAGTGAACTCCGGGAGTTGGTGATGGACAGGGAGGCCTGGCGTGTTGCGATTCATGGGGTCCCAAAGAGTCGGACACGACTGAGTGACTGAACTGAACTGAACTGAACTGGAACAGAACCCACAATACCACCGAGGTGTGCCTGCACCTTCATAAATTTCCTACAGTCAGCCCTTTATTATAATGCTGCTGCTGCTAAGTCACTTCAGTCATGTCCGACTCTTTGTGACCTCATAGATGGCAGTCCACCAGGCTCCTCCGTCCCTGAGATTCTCCAGGCAAGAGTACTGTAGTGGGTTACCATTGCTTCTCCAATGCATGAAAGTGAAAAGTGAAAGGGAAGTCACTCAGTCATGTCCAACTTTTCACGACCTCATGGACTGAAACCTACCAGGCTCCTCCATCCATGGGATTTTCCAGGCAAGAGTACTGGAGTGGGTTGCCATTGCCTTCTTCATTACTATAATGCATACTGGAGAAAACATACCAAGCCAAATATTTCACAAGCCAAAATTGGAATTTTGTACTACATAAGGCCTTCTGCTCTTAAAGACAAGAAATTAAAATCCTAAAATACAACTTATGTAGATACACATTTAGTTGATATTTTTTTTGATATTGCAATTTACAATAAAATTGTTTTTCTTTTCATAATTTAGTAGAAGCTTAAATCCAACAAGTCTAGACAGAATTCATTCCACTAGATTTTAATCTTCATTTTGTTTGAATTAATTCATGAGAACTGTGCTCCTATTATAAGTGTCAGAACTTTCTCTTTTATTAATATTCTGTCTCATTTGTCATAAAATGAATTAAAATGTATCTAAATAGTCAACACTTGTACCAACAGGTGCAACTGTATAGACATAGATCAAGATGCCACCTAGACTAAATTATTGGTTGGCAGGTAGCACCAGCATGTGACATTTCATAATTATTACTTGTCAACTGATACACAAGTCCAAATTAGGCAAAGGAAATACATTTTAGAGTGTCATTGTTGAGTATATGAAAATGAGGACTACAAGCAGATAAGTGTAACAAAGCCAACAATATTTCTTTTTTTGGTATTTATGAATGTGTTTTATGAATCCCCATGTTATACCATTCCCACTGTCACAGTAAGCTCAGGATCTTGTGATCACTTATGGAGGCTTATAACTTACCTCAATGATGCCAAAGTATTCATCTCACAGTGCTCAAAATGCCCCTCACTTGTTTTCATCCCATTATCTTCAGAGAAAATACAGTCCTTCATTATGTAATGTCAACCACTGTCCCTGTGATGCTTATCAAAGTTATATGCTTCTTTGAAACACTATTTCAAATCTGCCTGTTCTATGAGGCTTTCCATTACTATGTTAACCTGAAATAATCTCTCACCTCTCACTTAAGTATAATGCTACTTGTTTCACACACATCATTATATTGCCTTGCATAGTGGTGAGTATGTAATGATAAAGGCAAAAATTACATGGCAAATTTCATGCAGCACTAGAATTCTGTCAACACAACAGCCTATATAAGTACTTGGAAGCTGACTTATTCTGCAGACATATTCAAATCATTGCAAATGTCTATTTATTATTCTCAAATAGATTGTAGTTTGCAATTTAACTTAGCATTACAACCTTAGTTTTTAATACAGGACTCACGAGATACTATGTGACATGTCTTTGTCTCAAGCATACTGCTATTCTTTTGAAGCTTTGATCATACACCATGATCTATCTAAACAATAGGCCTTTCTGCATGTCATCCTGTCATGTTAGAACCCACCCTTCACAGATTCTAACATTTACGTGTGTGATTTCTAATCATACCTCATATTTCAGTTTAAAATTCCTTCTTCAGGTATGCCTTCCCTGGGCTCTAGGGTTAGCTTTGTTGTTGTCATTGTTTTACACTTTCATAGTATGCTGCAATTTTACTCTACAGTATATTTCATAACCTGAGTTTATGGACCAGTGGTGACCAATATAAACACTATCCTGTAAAGATTTTTAATCTTTATTACTCCCAAAACTTAAGGTAAGAGAGGAATCATATGTCCTGGACATATTCTGTCCAGTACAGTCCAGTTCAGTCACTCAGTCATGTTCGACTCTTTGCAACCCCATGAATCGCAGCACGCCAGGCCTCCCTGTCCATCACCAACTCCTGGAGTTCACTCAGACTCACGTCCATTGAGTCAGTGATGCCATCCAGCCATCTCATCTGTCGTACTCTTCTCCTCCTGCCCCTAATCCCTCCCAGCATCAGGGTCTTTTCCAATGAGTCAACTCTTCGCATGAGGTGGCCAAAGTACTGGAGCTTCAGCTTTAGCATCATTCTTTACAAAGAAATCTCAGGGCTGAACTCCTTCAGAATGGATTGGTTGGATCTCTTTGCAGTCCAAGAGACTCTCAAGAGCCGTCTCCAACACCACAGTTCAAAAGCATCAATTCTTTGGCACTCAGCTTTCTTCACAGTCCAACTCTCACGTCCATGCATGACCACAGGAAAAACCATAGCCTTGACTAGACGGACTTTAGTCGGCGAAGTAATATCTCTGCTTTTGAATATGCTATCTAGGTTGCTCATAACTTTTCTTCCAAGGAGTAAG
>SJXQ01012324.1:52631-63032 GCA_006408695.1 Aepyceros melampus
CTCCATCTTTGGCTGCCAGGAATATAATCAATCTTATTTCGGTGTTGACCATCTGGTGATGTCCATGTGTAGAGACTTCTCTTGTGTTGTTGGAAGAGTGTGTTTGCTATGACCAGTGCATTATGGTGACAAAACTCTATTAGTCTTTGCCCTGCTTCTTTCCGCATTCCAAGGCCAAATTTGCCTATTACTCCAGGTGTTTCTTGACTTCCTACTTTGCATTCCAGTCCCCTATAATGAAAAGGACATCTTTTTTGGGTGTTAGTTATAAAAGATCTTGTAGGTCTTCATAAAACCGTTCAACTTCAGTTTCTTCAGCATTACTGGTTGGGGCATAGACTTGGATAAGTGTGATATTGAATGGTTTGCCTTGGAAACGAACAGAGATCATTCTTTCCTTTTTGAGACTGCATCCAAGTACTGCATTTCAGACTCTTTTGTTGATCATGATGGCTACTCCATTTCTTCTGAGGGATTCCTGCCCGCAGTAGTAGATATATTAGTCATCTGCATTAAATTCACCTATTCCAGTCCATTTTAGTTCGCTGATTCCTAAAATGTCAATGTTCACCCTTGCCATGTCTTGTCTGACCACTTCCAATTTGCCTTGATTCATGGACCTGACATTCCAGGTTCCTGTGAAAAGAAGAGAAGCAAAAAGCAAAGGAGAAAAGGAAAGATATAAGCATCTGAATGCAGAGTACCAAAGAATAGCAAGAAGAGATAAGAAAGCCTTCTTCAGCAATCAATGTAAAGAAATAGAGGAAAAGAACAGAATGGGAAAGACTAGAGATCTCTTCAAGAAAATTAGAGATNTGGACAGGGAGGCCTGGCGTGCTGCGATTCATGGGGTCGCAAAGAATCGGACATGACTGAGTGACTGAACTGAACTGATAATCCAATAAAAATTAATTTAAAAAATGAATAAGTTCTTTAGGTACTACACTAGGCTTATAGTTAATAATATTTTATTGTGTACTTAAAATTTTTTGAGGGTAGATCTCATGTTCAGTGTTCTTAATGCAATAAAGTAAAATAAAACAAAATTAAATTAAATAATAAAATATAATAAAAATCTTAAAAACATTCAACATTACCAAAATAATTCTTTCAGCTTTATTTTCTCATATAATTCATTTAATCATTTTATTTTTTGTCTTAAATTTTGTTTTCCACTTTTTTATTTCTAGAATTTATGTTTTATATTTATTTTAAAATAGTGAGGTTAAATGTTTCCCCTATCTTAGTGTATAGGATTTGCAGTGTATTTTTCTTGAACATATTTTTAAACTATAAAGAAATTGGTGTAAAAGGTAAATGTAGAGTTATTAACATTGAGTTATCATCATATACATTAGGTGCATATTTGCCTGATGTTCTATGATCTAACATGTTGTCATATGGAGTTTTATCTTTATGCATTGCTTTCTAACAACACTGAGTTAAAGCAAGAGGAGTTTGTGTTCATTTTCTTTGGCTCTTTACTAACTCAACCTTTCAAACTGTCTCTTTACTTTGGTCAGTGTGTGTATCTAGATAGATAGATAGATAGATAGATAGATAGATATAGATATATAGGGAGAGAGGGAGACTTATAGTCAATGGTCTTGCAAACATTCCTGATTCAGAGTATTCTAAATCCACATTTCATTGAAGTGCTTCTTTTTGCGTGTTGGTTGTTAGGTTGCTTTTGTAAAAATCTTGCCAGTTTCTTTCTGTGTATTGTTGAGACAGAAGTCCTTTCAATTGACTTCTCATTTTCCTTGTTGATGGCCCCCATCAGACAGACAGGCCCTGAGCTAATTAGCAGAGCTTTGCTCTTCACTGCTCATTTCCTCAATTCTCTGCAGGAAAGGAAACTTATGAACACTTTGTGAAATTCAATCATATATAGGATAATTATATAATAATAGTAAATATGCTGCAGAGATTTTTAATAAATTTAGACATAATACACCAATCTATACATCAATAACTGGTAAAGGGACAAACAGCATGAAAGTAGTTGGGGTAATATCCATGATGCCAAGTCACTGAATGTTCTTCCACTCAACAAAATTCAAAAAAGTAAGGTGCTCTATGGTCCATTGAGCCAATGCCTGTTTGATTTGAGCCTATGTTATTTTTTGGAGCTAACATTAATAGGTGAACATTTTATGCCTAGGAACTTTCTCATCTTTTGAGATAATAACAATTTAACATGAGGCTTTTAAAGGTATTATATGATAGTAATAGGACACAAGATAGCATTGAGTATTACATGAAATTATTAATTACCAATGGCTTGGCATGGTAAATTGAATACACAGTAAAAGCTTAACAAATATTAATATTAGTCATTTTGCTGTCATGTTGTTTCTGCTGCTGTGTGGTTATTGCTATTTTTATTGTCATATTTAGTGAAAAACTCTCATGTAAGAAAGTACATGGCATTTATAACATAGATAGAGTGACTGTATTTCCTCACCTGTGGCCTATGTTCATTGCATGTATGGAGAAAACCAAAGACTATATTGGAAAATCCTTGATAAGTAGGCTCATTAGGTGGAGAACACAATGTCAACCCATTTTATAAATACCTTCAGGCTCAGGATTAGATAGTAGGGTTCAGTAGTCCTAGAGATTGCTCACAGATTTGCAATTTACTTTGGCCTGGAAAAAGAATCAATTCAATGCTTAAGATGTTAGAGTTGTACATCCATCCTTTGATATATTTCCCCTGATTTGCCGTTTGATGTATAGAGACAAGACAGTGACTGTTTGGATCCTAATTCATATGTACACCTGAGTAACCAACTCTGAGTTCATTTGGTACTGATGAGAGAGTCTTTGGAAAGCTTTTGCTGCATGTGAATATTATCATTTCTCTTTGTAACACTTTCAATTATCTTAGCAACATTTCCAAGATTAGAATTCCACCAAAACAATTTTTACTCAGGAGAGAATCAAATTAGCATGCTTGTTAGGTCTCCTTTCTTACTCTTACTACCAAAACTTGCCCCAAGGACTATATGGTCCGCGGAATTCCCCAGGCCAGAATACTGGAGTGGGTAGCCTTTCCCTTCTCCATGGAATCTTCCCAACCCAGGGATTGAACTCCAGTCTCCCACATTGCAGGCAGATTCTTTACCAGCTGAGCCACAAGGGAAGCCCAAGAATACTAGAGTGGGTAGCCTATCCTTTCTCCAGCGGATCTTCCTGACCCAGGAATTGAACTGGGGTCTCCTGCATTGCAGGCGAGTTCTTTACCAACTGAGCTTTCAGTGAAGCCTGAGTTTGAGTTTGTCTATAAAATACATATTTAATTAAAACTTCCAGAAAGAAACTATCTTTATGATTTTAGATAATAGGCTTTCTTATTACCTCTAAGAAGAGTCTTTCAATGCACCTTAATATGGACAGTAAAAACTTTCCTTCTTTAAGGAAGGTTTTTTTTTTTTCCCTTTTAATACATCTGTCTCATCAAATTTTCAAATTCATATGGTACATGAAACAATAGTTATTATATGTAATGAGAACTACTGATGAAAATCTTCTGAAATTAGATAGTCCAAGTCTCTTACACAAGACCTGCACACAGTTCTAGATCTGTCCTTCAGTTCTGAAAAAAATCAAGTCCCTTTTTGGATAAAGTGGTTATCACAGAGTCCCTAAATAACTTTCTATCATTTTGTCTGCAAAAGCATTTTCTTAAAATGAGATAGCTTTATGAACCTACATAGTAAGGTGAAAAGCTCCCATAAATTCAGTAACATTAGTACAGACAGAAATTACAATACTTCAGTTACTGTCAGGAGCCAATCGGAAAACATAAATTAATCTCTCTGACAATCCTGTTATGGGGAGAGGCAGTTTTCATTTGAAGTACTTGCTGACAAGCCTCAACTTTATTAATACAAAACATGTCATTTAGCCTTAGGCCCCACATTTTGGCAGCTGAACAAAATGCAGAAGAGTTTGCAGCTGCCTTTCACTATTGTACCGAGGCTATTTTCGAGCACGTCTCAAGTCTCCAGTGTGTGCATAGCTTCCTGTGTCGAATATGTGAGGGGTAGTAAAGAGATCACAGGCACAACCCATGGCTTTGAGTTTACAGTCCAATCGAGGAAAGAAGATGCAATCCAAGAGAAAAAGAAAACTGAAGAAAATTACAAAGCAGTGTGCCAACACGTGCAAACCAAATACAAAACAAACACAAACTATCTTTGTAAAGGAACATGTGTGTTGATCCTGCAATAATGAGGCTGCATTTGGGTGATATTTTTAGGTATGCAATTCTGTATCCATTTTACTCTACTCTTTCTGATGTATATAGGATATCACACAGGAAGCTGAATGGTGAACCAGAAAAGATGGAGATATATCATCTAGACACCAATTCATACTACTTGTACTCTGTAGCGTTTTTCATCTTAGCCATTCTTTGTCAAAGCCCAAGGCCAGGCCTGCCTCTAACTTGTTTCTCTCTAAAAACTGGACAATAACCAGATCTATAAATTTTGCCTCTCCTTTTCTTATTCAGTTTATACCTCTTAAAGCCTTCTACCCTAATTAGATTTGAAACTATGGGAAAGTGTTTTCTGAGCCTGACTTTCCAGGGTAAAAGGCACATATTTCTTTAATTCAAGAGGTGCTGGACTGGTCCGGTGGAACAACAGATAGGAATCCACCTGTCAATGCAGGAGACACGGGTTCAATTCCTGGTCTGGGAAGATTCTACCTGGTGCAGAGCAACTAAGCCTGGGCACCACAACTACTGAGCCTATACTCTAGAGCTCATGAGCTGCAACTACCAAGTCCACATGCTACAACTATTGAAGTCCATGTCCTAGAGCCTGTGCTCTGCAATAAGAGAAGCCACCGCAACAAAAAGCCCATGCACCACAACAAAGACTAGCCCCCACCACCACAACTAGAGAAAGCCCTCGCACATTGAAGTTTGGAAACCTGAGCTGAAAATTCCACTAATAACTAAATAACCACAAAACATCTATGCTTGGAGAGGAAACTGGTGACAATTTAATCTTAAGATAAAAGTGAAATAAAATGGCCTCCCTGGGCAAAAACATAGACGATAACACAGAAACAGTGGTAAAGCTCTTTGAGGGAATAGAGATAAAAATCTGAATTGAGCACATGCAGTTATGAGAATGTCTGTATCTTACAGTAATATAAGCATAATCATATAAGATATGAAAAAAGGGGGTTGACAGAGGTATGAAAAACAGTGGATGGCCATGGATACAACTCTTATGGCTGTCAGAGCTGGGCTATGAACCAAATTGAGCCTGATTTCAAACACTATACCCTGAACATCTATACTGTATTTTTGTTCAAACTTTTGCTTCTTCCTAGAAAGTCCTTTCTCTCTATCTTTGCCTGTGAAAACCCTACCCTGTCTTCATGCACCATAACACCTTCCCCAATCACCTGGGGCTGTCCCACTCTGACAATAACAACTGATACTCTCCTTTCATTTGGGGAGCTTGGAAGTATACTTCCCAGGGCTCTTTTGCTAGAAATCTCACAGGCCCTGGAGCCCTCATTCCATGGGAAGCAGTCCACATTCCCTGGGAGGCCCAGAAAAAGGAAGATCTTTCCAGGGCAAAGTGGGGTCTGGTTATCAGTTGGATCAGCAAAACTTTATTTGAAAAAAACATACTTCAGGGCCCTATCCTGTATCTCTTCAATCAGAATCTTCAGTTCCAGACAGATGAATTTCCAACAAATACTCCCAGTTTTTGTTGAGTATACTCAACAAAAATAATTCTCAGTTCAGTTCAGTTGCTCAGTCGTGTCCGACTCTTTGTGACTCCATGAATCACAGCACGCCAGGCCTCCCTGTCCATCACCAACTCCCGGAGTCCACTCAGACTCACATCCATTGAGCCAGTGATGCCATCCAGCCATCTCATCCTCTGTCTAACATACTTCAGGGCCCTATCCTGTATCTCTTCAATCAGAATCTTCAGTTCCAGACAGATGAATTTCCAACAAATACTCCCAGTTTTTGTTGAGTATACTCAACAAAAATAATTCTCAGTTCAGTTCAGTTGCTCAGTCGTGTCCGACTCTTTGTGACTCCATGAATCACAGCACGCCAGGCCTCCCTGTCCATCACCAACTCCCGGAGTCCACTCAGACTCACATCCATTGAGCCAGTGATGCCATCCAGCCATCTCATCCTCTGTCCCCAATCTCTGCCCCCAATCCCTCCTGCCCCCAATCTCTCCCAGCACCAGAGTCAGATAATTCTGATGTATAATAAATTTTGAGAACCAGTAATTCAAGTTCTTCTAGAGAGCTGACCAATATGCTAAGCCTTTGTTCATTTCAATGCTTTCATGTCATTAAGCCAGCACAGCTGACTAATTCTCCGTTTCTTTTCTTTAGCATTAAAAAGCAGAGTTGTGAATTGTAATTACTTCATCTGGGGCAAACATCACTAAACAACACCTGCCATCTCTCTGTTCAGCTGTCCCACTTATGGGTCCCTAGTTACATTTATTTTATAAAAAATTCTTAGGAAAGATCAACTGAAAAAATTCCCAAAAAGAAAAACAAAACAAAAATCAGTTGAAACATCAGCTGAATATAGAGTTCCCTGGCCATAATTCATAGGGAAACAGACATTATATTGCAAATCAAAATTCCAAGTGATGAATTTAAGAATTCTAATAATCCAGATTTTCACACATTCTAAGGATATAAATGCAACTGATTGCAGTTTGTGTAAATATTCTTCTAATTTTTTATAACAAAGGAAGAAATTTAGAATTTTGTTTTGGAAATGGGGAGAGGAATTACTAATTTTAAAATCATAATGGACTGAATAACTGTTGCCAACAAACATCCCTTAATTCTTAGAACCATAATGCAGCTGCCTCCTCTTTCCTGTTGGAGGAAAGTAACACATTTTTCCTGGAGCAGCCAACTACCTCCATGACATGCATGCATTAATAGCCCCCCAATATTATATTTATTCAAATTTTTGCAGCTATGCTTATTCAACACAAATATACATGCACACATATCTTGTTATGATGACTTGGTACTTTATTACAGATTCATAATGAATAGTTTGGTTTATTAAGTGTTCTGAACTTCAACTTACTATATTGTTATATCAGAATTTTTTATACAGTATTTGCAAGGTAGCCCCCACGAAAGACAGAAAAATAGACAAGGTATTGGATAGGAGAATTTGAGGAAGGTGATCAAAGGTACCTGTCATAAGATAAATAAGTGCTGGAGATATAAGGTACAACATGATAAATAAAATTAACATAGCTATAAAATGTATTTGAAAGTTGCTAAGAGAGTAAATCCTAGAAGTTCTAATCACAAGAAAAAAATATTTTTCTATATCTAGGAGGTAATGGATTCTAACTAAACTTGTGGAAAGCATTTCATAATATATGTATATCAAGACATTATGCTATATACCTTAAACATATAACCTATATGTTAATTATATCTAAATAAAACTGAACAAATAATTTGCTGCAATAACATTTTGCTTTTGTCAAATATTTTTGAAGATTTCATAGATTATATCTAATTGGATGGAATATAATTGGTTATATGAACATTTAACATATCTTACTTGAGCTACACACTGAAAAAAAGTATTGAATGAAGTAAATGAGTTAATCTAGATCAGCAATCCCACACCTTTTTGGCACCAGGGACTGGTGGTCTCAAAGAAGACATTTTTCCATGAACTGAAGAGGGATGGTTTTGGGATGAGTCAGGTGCATTGCACTTATTATGCACTTTATTTCTATTATTATTGCATAAGCTACACCTCAGATCATCAGACATTAGATCCTGGAGGCTGGGGACCCCTGATCCATTAAAGACAGAGGGCAAAAGAGCAATCAAAAACTAAAATCATTTTGCCTGATTTATGTCATATTATCTTTTCCTCCTTCCTTAAGTCACACAAAATTGTAAATGTAGTTTGTACAACTAAAAATAAAAATAAATTCTAAAAATAAAAATGGTTCAGNGATCCTGGAGGCTGGGGACCCCTGATCCATTAAAGACAGAGGGCAAAAGAGCAATCAAAAACTAAAATCATTTTGCCTGATTTATGTCATATTATCTTTTCCTCCTTCCTTAAGTCACACAAAATTGTAAATGTAGTTTGTACAACTAAAAATAAAAATAAATTCTAAAAATAAAAATGGTTCAGATGGTGAAAGAAAACAGACCTACGGTGAGATCAGTAGATGCTTGCCTTGATTTAAAAAAAAAAGAAAGAAAGAAAAACTATTATTTTTATTTATTTAATTTTATCTTTATATTTCCAAGTTTTAATTTGATATCTGAAAGTATCAATGTGTATCATTTGACAATCCATTCAATTTTAAATATAGTTATTGTTTTTTACAAAGTGTTTTATTTATGAAAATATTGTTTATAAAATTTATACAGAATTTATTATCAATAAGTAATTAATCATTTAAGAAAACTGAGATATATATGCAGCAATTAGCATGTATATATATATATATATATACACACACACATAATTCAGCATTTTAATGCTGAAAGTCTTTCATTAACAAAATCAATATAGTGTCCATTTATCTTCTATTTAAATTGCAACTACAATTTGGTCATTCAAACTCACTGTAGCATTCTTTTCAACAGTCCTAATCATAATATGAAATATACTACTTACCTACTTTTAATTCCATAATTTTTCTGGAGAATTACAGTATATGGAATTATGCAGTAGTCACGTAATATGAACTAAAGCAAAATAGGGTCATAAATCCCATTTCTAATTATAACATACTCTGCATAATTAAATGTTTGGTTAATTAAGCAAATAGATATTAGGTTTACTACTATGCAATATATTTTAAGTACAATAAGTTATGATCTAAATTTTGGCAATTAGCTGCTATTTCTCTAATATATAATACCCTTTGGTTAATCTAGGATAAAATGCTAATTTGTAATGATAAGTTTAAAATGACTTGTGCTCACAAGACCAGATTAATATTTTCTCAGATATATGTCTCAGATCACCACATAAAGATACTTTGCTTTTACAATTCATCAATTGCATTATTTTTATATTTTTAAAAATTCCAATTATGTATAGGAATTATATCTAACATACAGAAATCTTGGGGATTTTCACTGAAATCACCTTTCTATTTACCAAATATTTTCAGTGTTTTGAGAGAGAGATTCTTTCAGACCATCTAAAATCCTCAAATACCTTCAGCTATGTGTTTAATAGTGCTATGTAGGGAAATACTCCTTCACAGGTACAAAAATAATCTTAGATGAACTCATTCCTGTCTTTATTTAAACAAATAAAAGTGAAACTTGCTGTCCATTGGAGATCTTAGAAAATTCAAAGTTTTAAAAAATATTTAATTATTTTAAGACTCTGATGCTGGGAAACATTGAGGGCAAGAGGAGGCGGGAGCAACAAAGGATGAAATGGTTGGATGTCATCACCAACTCATTGGACATGAGTTTGAGCAAACTCCAGGAGGTAGTGGAGGACAGGGGAGCCTGGCGTGCTGCAGTCTGTGGGATTGCTAAGAGTCGGACATGACTTAGAGACTGAACAACAATAATTATTTTTATAGTAATAGCTTCTTTATTTGACATGAATCATGAATTAGAATTCAGAGAGATATGTTTATCTCAAAAATGTTAAAACACTCTGACTAGCCTCTGATGTTGGTAATAAAAACCAATTACTTGCAAGTTTGGTACATTCAATTCCAGAACTGGTAATAACCAAATATGCATGTGTGTGTACCTGCTCAGTTGCTAAGTTGTGTCTGACTCTTCTGCGACTCCAGGAACTGTAGCCTACCAGGTTCCTCTGTCCATGGAATTCTCCAGGCAAGAATACTGGAGCAGGTTGCCATTTCCTTCTCCAGGGATCAAACCTGCATCTTCTGTATTGGCAGGAAGATTCTTTACCACAGAGCCACCAGGGAAGCCCAACAACCAAATATAGCAATATATTACATGATTTAGCAACTGAACAGCAACAATTAATTACTCTGCCCTAGTAGTGAGTGGTATTTGTTTTGAATCTACAGCTGTGTACCATATATCATCACATGTCTCTGGGCTGATCAGAAGAATCAGTCTTCATTGCACTTCTAAATCCTATTTACTTAGCTTCCTTATTGTCTCATCTTTACAGTTATCTTTTGTCAGTGTTTATCTCTAAATGCTGGTCATGGAAAAGAACCAAACCCAAAGAAGCCAATCTGATATCAGCAATCATATTACTTCCTGTAAACACATAATATTATTGAGAGAACATTTTCTTAGACTGTGAACTTGAAATTTACCTGAAAATACTGGGATGGGTAAAGGAAAATAACTAATATTTTACTGGGTACTGAAAATTCC
>SJXQ01012324.1:70100-112803 GCA_006408695.1 Aepyceros melampus
CTGGATGGCATCACAGACTCAATGGATGTGAGTCTGAGTGAGCTCCGGGAGGTGGTGATGGACAGGGAGGCCTGGCGTACTGCGATTCATGGGGTCGCAAAGAGTCGGACATGACTGCGCGACTGAACTGAACTGAATTTTTTTTTAATTTTTATTTTTACTTTATTTCACTTTACAATACTGTATTGGTTTTGCCAAACATTGCCATGAATCCGTCTCTAGTGTACAAAAAAAAAAAAAAAAAATTAAAGAAAAGAAGAAGAAAGAAAAAAAAGTCACAAGAATTATTAAAAAAACAACAACAACAATCACAACAAAAAATACAATGAGGTTTGCTTTAAAAATAGGGTCTTTTTTTTTTTTGAGAAGTAATAGTAAATTATAAAAATAAAAATTAAAGGAGAAATAGAGGACTTAAAATTTTAAAAAATGTTAAAATAAAAAAGAAGAAAAAGAAAAGAAGAACAAACAAACACAAAAAAGAATGATTGTAAAAATAGTAAAGGCATATCTGGGACTTTCTCTGGTAGAAAGAAAAAAAAGTCACAAGAATTATTAAAAAAACAACAACAACAATCACAACAAAAAATACAATGAGGTTTGCTTTAAAAATAGGGTCTTTTTTTTTTTTGAGAAGTAATAGTAAATTATAAAAATAAAAATTAAAGGAGAAATAGAGGACTTAAAATTTTAAAAAATGTTAAAATAAAAAAGAAGAAAAAGAAAAGAAGAACAAACAAACACAAAAAAGAATGATTGTAAAAATAGTAAAGGCATATCTGGGACTTTCTCTGGTGATGTTGTGGGCAGTGTGGGGTCAGGTCATTTTTGGATATTTCCTTGGTCCGGCTTATATTTCTCAAGATCTATAGACCCCTTCTTATGTAGTCATTACTAACGACAGGGTTTTAATCTATTACAGTTGTCACTTCCAAGGCAGTTCCCTCTGTTTTAGCTTCTTCTGTTTACTGGTCTCTTCAGTGTTTGTTTTCCACCCTGGCACAAGGGGGGCGGTGGTGGACACTTTTTTTTTAGGCTCACTTGTTTAGTTGCACTGTGGGGAGGGAGGGATGATGCAACAAATAACATTGGTGTGTGTTCACAGTGTCTCAGCCATGCTGGGCCTGCCCCCGCTCATGGTGCACACCGCTCAGGCTCTAGGTTGCTCCACTGGGAACCGTCTGAGGCCGGCCCTGGGCTGCATGCACCTTCCTGGCCTAAGCCACTCAGGCTCAGGCACTCAGGTAGTCCTCAGAGGCGCAGACTCGGTTGGGCCTGCATTTTGTGCCCTTCCCAGGTCCAAGTAGGTCGGGAGTTTGGAAAGCGTGGTCTCTGCGTCTTATCGCCTTTCCTGTCCCTGCTGCTCAGTTTTCTGGGTGTACAGCTGATGGCCCTTCTTGGGCTTGTAATCTGTTGGTTTTAATTATTTATTTATTTTTCCTCCCCGTTATGTTGCCCTCTGTGCTTCCCAGGCTCACCACAGACTTGGTAGTGAGCGTGTTTCCTGGTGTTTGGAAACTTCTCTCTTTTTAAGACTCCCTTCCTGGATGGAGCTCCCTCCTTACCTCTTTTGTCTCTTTTTTTGTCTTTTATATTTTTCTTACCTGTTTTTGAAGACAATGATCTGCTTTTCTGGGTGCCTGATGTCCTCTGCCAGCATTCAGAAGTTGTTTTGTGAAATTTACTCAGCGTTAAAATGTTCTTTTGATGAATTTGTGAGGGAGAAAGTGGTCTCCCCATCCTATTCTCTACCATCTTAGGACCACCCCCTAAGATTTTTTTAATTAGCTCTCAGCCTATAACAACACCATTCTTCTACCAGTGTTAAAGGATAATGGCAATTCTTCCACTTTTCTTGAATGTAGTAAGCAGGGAACTTTGAAGGGACTTGAGTTACACTGTTTGCTTGCTCAGAGACGGGATGCCACCAGAATGTTATTGCTGCCATAGCTTTCCAATTTTCCACCATTGTTCCATTCCTATTATCAATTTTCCAGCTTTCAAATAAAAATAATCTTTCAGACAGGTTTCTTGATACAGTGTCAAATGTTATCTTCTCTCATCACCTCAGACTGAAACTAAATGTGTATGGGGTGGAAATCCTCTAAACAGAGGAACTATTTGGTGAAAAGAGTTTTCATTTTTAGCTGCAGTTTCCCTTCAGTATTATTTCATTTTTATTTTGCAAATTTACTTTGCTTTATCACAAAGCTCACAGGAAAAATGGGGTGGTAGAGAAGCTCTTGTGTCATCCAGCACTGCTATAGAGGAAAGTATTCTGTTTAAGCAGACATTCTTATAGCCCTTAAAAGAGTACTGGGTAAGTGTGTAAGAAATGTTATTAGTCATGAAGTTAGAATTTACAAATCCAACAATTCCTCAATAAAAATCCCTCAAATAACCTTCATGTAAAATCTCCTGGATTTAAAGAAAACTGCATAAATCCTGTGAGGCAGAGTTGCTCATATTTACAGAAGTTAAACCCACAACTGTTACCTCACTACATATGTCTTTGCCCAAGGGAGACCTAGAAGAATCCATTCTAGATCTATTTGAAGTCAATAACGAATATGTACTCTTCTTTCTCTAATTCCTTCTCCCTTTACAATCTACTCTCCACTCTCAGTTCCTTTTTCATATCTTTTCTTCACTCCTTTCTCTCTTTTCAAAATGAAATGATCATAATCAGTTTGTTAAGCTTTTGACTGACTAGCTCTTTATGCTTCAACTCCATGATGCACTTAGAAGTTTCAAGCATTAACAATAAAAGTAGATTATCTACTGATTGAAACATTTGGCTTGAGAAGTGGGTGGGAGTGGGGTGGGAGTTGAGACAAGGGGCATGTGGCTCAAATCACACCAGCCAGCAAGCAAGGTACAAAGATCAACTTAATAGATCTCTTGGTTATTTGGACGTTGGAGTGTGGAGTAGTGTTAACTACACACTTGTAGAGGGTCTCTCATTTTCTCTGCACTCTCAGTCAACAGTTAGTGAGCT
This sequence comes from Aepyceros melampus, assembly GCA_006408695.1. Classification (NCBI taxonomy): domain Eukaryota; kingdom Metazoa; phylum Chordata; class Mammalia; order Artiodactyla; family Bovidae; genus Aepyceros; species Aepyceros melampus. The sequence goes on from SJXQ01012324.1 coordinate 73,099, forward strand.
CTATCATACAGAGGTATTGATATTGATCTATAGGAAAGGATTTGGATTTTCATTCTCTGGACACAGAATATGTGATACTGATGGGAGAAATGAGAATCCTGTGAGCTTTCCATATCTCCAATTTAAATATCTAGTGAAACATGAATGTTTGATGGTTTCATTGTTGTTTGTTTTTAACTACAACCACAACAAAAAAAGAAAACTCCTGAGAGAAAACCAACTTCATGTGGAGGAGTCTTCAGTATGTTCAGTAGTCTTCGGTATGATCCTTTCGTAAAGGATCCATAAATGCTTACTCTATTCCAGAAAGTAGCATTATAGTAGAGCATTTATGGGGTGGGCTTTCTGGCTCCTCTGACTCTGAAAGATGGACAATGTAAACATTAGGAGAAAACTGGAGGATGAATGCCTTTCCTGACCTCTTATGTTCTTCTGTACTTTGTCTACACTAATCCTCAAAAATCCTTTAACTGAACTTTTGGAAAAGATAGGCATGTGTTACTTCCACCACATCACTAGGTCTTAACTAAGAGTAAAATATCAAAATCATGTGTTAAGATTGTTCAAAATAGGCATTATTTGGGCCCCAACCCAAACCTACTGAATCATAATCTCAGGAGGTTGGTTCTTAATATGTGTATTTTTAACAAAGCACTCTAAGTAATACAGTCAGTAGATTTCTACCTAAGAAATAGCTACTATGCTAGATAACTAATTAAAAACGATATCACACCTGTTTTCTTTAGAAGCTGGGTGACAGTTTTTCTGAGATAGAAACACAAGAATAAGACTTCAGTTCAGTTTAGTTCAGTCGCTCAGTCGTGTCCAACTCTTTGCGACCCCATGAATCGCAGCACGCCAGGCCTCCCTGTCTATCACCAGCTCTCGGAGTTCACTCAGACTCACCTCCATTGAGTCTGTGATGCCATCCATCCATCTCATCCTCAGTCGTCCCCTTCTCCTCCTGCCCCCAATCCCTCCCAGCATCAGAGTCTTTTCCAATGAGTCAGCTCTTCACATGAGGTGGCCAAAGTACTGGGGCTTCAGCTTTAGCATCATTCCTTCCAAAGAAATCCCAGGGCTGATCTCCTTCAGAATGGACTGGTTGGATCTCCTTGCAGTCCAAGGGACTCTCAAGAGTCTTCTCCAACACCACAGTTCAAAAGCATCCATTCTTCGGTGCTCAGCCTTCTTCACAGTCCAACTCTCACATCCATAGGAAAAACCATAGGAAAAACCATAGCCTTGACTAGATGGACCTTAGTCGGCAAAGTAATATCTCTGCTTTTGAATATGCTATCTAAAGTGCTAACTTTAGGCACTAAGATATATATATATATATATACACACACACACACACACACACACACACACATACATATACATTTTTAAGTTAAGTACTGTTAAGTATAGGATTCTCTGGTAGCTCAGTGGCAAAGAACCCATCTGCCAATGCAGGAGATGTGGGCTCAATCCCTGGGTTGGTAAGAGCCTCTGGAGAAGAAAATGACAACCTATTCCAGTATTCTTGCTTGGGAAAATCCCATGGACAGAGGAGCCTGGTGGGCTACAGTCTATGGGGTCACAAAGAATCAGACACAACTGAGTGACTAAACAACTGTTAAGTATGCTTTCAAGAAGAAACACCAGTTTGCATTCTCAGTAGTGGTGCATGATGTTTCCTATTTTCCCCAAACCATTGCCAACAGTTAATAATATGCCAAATATACCTCAATAAAGCTGTCAAAATATTTTGGGACAATTTTCATCATTTTATTTTTCTATTTTCAGGAGAAAAATACAATATATGAATAGTATTATTAACATATATTTATTGAATGTTTGCTAGAATTCAACTGTTAAACTTATCTAATTCTGGGGCCACTGGCAGTGGCAAGCAATTTTTATTATCAACATCTGTCTCTTTCAGGTTTTGGGATTGGGAAAGGGAGACCAAATTCCAACTAGTGTCTTATGTAAGTAGAATTATCTAATATTCTTTATAAGAAGTAACTGTTATGTTATAGATGTAGTAAAAGTTCAGTAAATTTTAATAGGTAAGTAAATGAATGAATTAATAAAGTTTAAATATAGAAAATGTGTGATGCTTGATGGAGCAACTGATATTTTTTCAGGAAACATAAAATCAATCCAGATGCTTAGGAGAGATGATTACACAGTCTCTGGGTCCATATCAAGTAATTTCTAGCACATTAAGATAATGTTCCCAAAGCATGGAGAACATTCCCCATGTTGCCAAGCTATGTGATTCTACATAGACTCACAGAAATATTGCTTTTCAGGCTATAGAAGATAGGAAGAGTATCCAGGAATCATCTAATCAAATTGTAACACTTGAAGCTGACAAATGGCTATACCATGCTAAACAGATGATTGTCTCTCCTTTTCCACAAGCATCTCAAGGTGATGAAACAGCTTCGTTGACTGTTTTCCAGTTTTACTTTAATTTTTATGTTTTTATTTTAATCATACTGATGGTCGACAAGATCTTAAAATATATGCATTTTGTGAATTCCCCTAGTCTTCCTCTTTAAAGAACTGTATGTAGTTCAGATGTATGCCCCACAATATTATTGAACAGATAAAATGTCTGTTGCCAGGGTTCCTTTTCTTTCTGATTATACTTTTTTTTTTCAGCTTATTGAGGTATTATTAACAAACAGAAGCTGTATGTATTTAGGCTGTAGTATGTGATATTTTGATATATTATACATTGTGAAGTGATTACCATAGTGAAGATAATTCACATGTCTATCTCCTCACTTGCTTATCATTTGTGTGTATGTGGTGAGAACATTTAAAACCTACTCTCTTAGAAATTCAGAGTATATAGTACAGCATTATTAACTATATTTACCATGCTATAGATTAATCTCCAGAAATTATTCATGTTGCATAACTAAAATTTTATTCCCTTTGACCAACATTTTCCCATTTCCCATATACTCTAGCTCCTGCCATTCAACCCCCTGCTTTTATGAGTTTAACTTTTTAAAAATTCTACATAATTCAGGTCATGCAGTATTTGTTAGTTTGTGTCTGGTTTATTTCACATAGCATAATATCCTTCAGGCTTATCCATCATGTTTCATGGCAGGAATTCCTTCTTTGTAAGGATGAATAATATTCTATTGTGTATTATATACATACATATATATATCACAAAATAATTATTCATCTGTCAAAGAACACCTAGATTTTTTCCATAACTCCATTATTGTGAATAATATTTCAGTGTACATGGAAGTGTAGACATCTCTTTGAGATAAAGATTTCATTTCCTTTTGGTATATACCCAGAAGTGAGATTCCTAGATCATATGGTAGTTTTATTTTTAATTTGTTGAAGAAACTCCATACTGTTTTCTGTCTGTCTGTCTGCATACTTTCTGTACTGGTTTACATCCCCACCAATAGTTTATATTCCGTCATATTCTTGCTAACACTTGTTATCTTTTGTCTGTTTGATAATTAAGCATTTCAACAGGTATGAAGCAATATCTAATAATTTTGTTTTTCCCTTCAGATTTATCAAGACAAGGTTGACATATAACATTGTCTAATTTTAAGGTGTACAACCTTGTGATTACATATATATATATAGGCTTCCCAGGGGGCTCAGAGGTAAAGAATCTGCCTGCCAATGCAGGAGATGCAGGTTCAATCCCTAGCCTGGGCAGATCCTTGGGAGGAAGAAATTCCAGTATTTTTGCTTGGAAAATCCCCATGGACAGAGGAGCTTGGCAGGCTACAGTTCATGGGGTCACAAAGAGTTGGGCATGACTGAAGTGACTTAGCACATATATATATAAATATGAATATATATATATTGCAAAATGTTAATGAGAAAAGGTTAAAACATCCATCACCTCACAAAGTTACAGTTTTTTAAATTGTAGTTTCTAACTCACACTCCTTTGATCATTAGTGATGTTGAACACCTTTTCCTATAAACATTAACCATTTATATGGCTTCTTCAGAGAAATGTCTATTCAGGTCATTTGCCCATTTTAAAAATCATGTTATTTGGATTTTTTTGGTTTATTTTTGTTGTTTTGGTTTGGTTTTTCTTGCTGTTGTGGGGTTGTTTGTTTTAGTTTTCATGTTTTCATTGAGTTATTTGAATTCCTTATATATTTTGGGTTTAACTCCTTATCAGATGTATGGTTTGAAAATATTTTCTCCCATTCAATAGACTGTCTTATCTCTCTATTTATTGATTCCTTTGTTGTATAGAAGCTTTTTAGTTTGATGCAATCCCACTTATCTATTTTTGCTTTTATTTTCAGCAATTTTGAGATCACTTTCCGGGCCAAAGTCAAGAAGCATTTTTCCTAAGTTTTCTTCTAGAAATTTTACAATTTCAGGTCTTATGTTTAAGTCTTTAGTAGATATTGGGTCTACTTTTAGTTCAATTTAATTATTCTATGCATTAATATCCAGTCTTCCCAACACTATTGAGACCATCCTTAATCCATTGTGTGATCTTGACACCCTTGATGAAGACTGTAAATGTGTGGATTTATTTCTGGGATCTTTATACTGTTCCAGTGGTCTATTTGTCTGTTTTTATGTCAGTAACATACTGTTTTGATTACTTTAATTTGGAACATATTTTGAAATTTGGAAGTGTGATGCCTCCAGCTTTCTTTTTCTTATTCAAGATGCTTTGTCTATTCAGTCTTTGGTGGTTCCATATATACTTTAGTGTTTTGCTTTTTTTTCTTTGAATAATGTCATTGGAATTTTGATGGGAATTATATTGAGTCTCTAGATTGCTTTGGGTAGTATGTATATTTTAACAATATATATTCTATCAATCCATGAACATAGGATATCTTTCCAATCACTGATGTCTTTTCAGTGTCTTTCATCAATATTTTATAGTTTTCAGTGTACACATATTCCAAACTATTTTGATAACTTTTATGCTATTGTAAATGGGATTGTTTTAATTTCTTTTTTGGATAGTTCTTTGTTAATGTACATAAGCACAACTTATTTTTTTAAACATATATTTCATTTATTTAACTGCATCAGCCTTAGTTGTGACCTCTGGGCTCAGTAGTTGTGGTGCAGAGGCTTAGTTGCCCCAAGGCATGTAGAATCTTAATTCCCTGACCAGGGATGAAACCCATGTCCTGTGCATTGTGAGGCAGATTCTTAGCCACTAGACTGCTGGGGAAATCCCATTTTGTATGTTGATTTTATATTATACAACTTTACTGAATTTATTAGATCCAACAGGTTTTTTGGTGGAATCCTTAGGGTTTTCTATATGTAAGATGATATCATCTGCCAGTAGAGACAGTTTTACTTCTTTCTTCCTAATTTGGATGCCTTTTCTTTTTCTTGTCTAACTACTTTAAGATTCCCAGCACTATGTTGAATAGAAGTGATGACAGTGGGCATCCTGTCTTGTTCGTAAGTGTAAGTGTTAGTAGCTCAGTCATGCCTGACTCTTTGAGACCCCATGGACTGCAGCCCACCAGGCTCCTCTGTCCATGAAATTTTACAGGCAAGGATACTGGAGTGGGTTGCAATTTCCTTCTCCAGGGGATCTTCCAGGGATCGAACATGGGTCTCCTGCGTTGCAGGCAGATTCTTTACTGACTGAACTACAAGGGAAGCCCATCTTACAAGAAAAGCTTTTAGCTTTTCACTGTTGAGTATGATGGTCACTGTGGGCTTGTCATACATGGCCTTTATGGCATTTATGTACATATTTTCATACCTAACTTTTTGAGAGTTTTTATTAAGAAAGGACATTAAATTTTCTCATTTTTTTTCCTGTATCTATTGAGATGAGTATATGATTTTATTCTTTCATTGTGTTAGCCTGGAATATCATACTTACTGATTTGCGTATGATGAATCATCTTGCATCTCAGGATTACATGCTAATTCATCATGGTGTAAGGATCAATGAACTCTCTCTACACTTGATTTTCATGTGATGCTTTTGTTATCAGAGGATGAGAGAGAAAGAGAGACAGATGGAGAAAGAGACAACCTTTATCTCTGTTACTTTACATTATAATCTCTTCTCATATTTAAGAAGGTATGAAGTGACTTTTCTACCTCACTATGTGAAGCCAAGTTTTTAAATACAATACCAAGTCATTGAATGCCAAGTTTGGTTAAGTGTATTTCTATATATTTTATTTTTAAACCTTTGAAAAGGAGCTTTAAATTGTTAGCCAATTCCAAACTGCACCATTTCAAACTAAAGTAGAACCAATTAAGATAGAATGCAAAGTTAATCCAAAAATACAATTAGCATTGCATCCAGGAAAAGATTATGTTATAAGCAAGAAGTGTTAACAAGTGACACATGAAAATTTTATAAGGAGAAGAGAGATAGACTGGCCATGAGGTAAACATAGTAACATTACAAATTTGTAATATAAGTATAGGGCACCAAGATTGATGTTTTATAATGATATATTAACTTTAAAACATTATTTTAGAATTATTATGCTATAGAACAGTTGTACATCCATGTAGATTTAGAGCTTTGGAAATATATTTCAAAATATGTATGCAACAGTTCAAAGACTTCAAGGGAAATCTTTTAGAAATCAAATTACTACAAGTAGTAGGATAGTAATTAAAATAAAAAGAAGGAAGAAAAAGAAAAGGAGAGGAGATGGAGGGGAAGGAGGAAAAAGAGGAACAGGAGGACAAGGAGGAGGAGGAGAAAGCTATACTGTATTTAAATCAGGATATATAAAGAAGTAATATGAATAAGAAGAAAATTACTAAGGTATCTGAACAGGTGTTTCATAAAAGAAGACAACTACATGGTACTCAATAATAAATAAAAATTAATTATATAAATTTTAAATTACAATCAAGCATTATAACTCAGCTGTCAAACTGAAAGAAATTAAAGAGATTTGACATATTACATATTAAATGTTGGTAAGAATAAACAGCAAAAGGAATTATTGTATAGATCTGGTGAAAGTATAGTTTGGTACAAATACTTTGGGAAACTTACATTATTTAGTAAGTTTTAAGATACACATATGCATGATTTAGCAAGTCCATTTTTAATTATATTATACCTCAGAGAAAGTCACATATTTAAGTGCATCTGGACATATGTACAATGATATTGATAAGAGCCATTTTGTAATAACCTAAAAATGGGAATAATCCTATGTCCATCAAGAAGAAAATAGATAATATTGATATATTCATACAGTTGAATACTATACAAAAATGAGAATGAACAAATACAATGCTGTCATGGATGAATCTCACAAAGACAATATCAAACAAAAGAAGAAAAAGAATACAGCAAATTTCCAATTATATTTATATTTCAAAAACAGGCAAAAACAAACCATATTATGTAGGTGTGCATACATATTTGGGAAGGTTATAATTTACAGTAAGGAAATTAGGGACAGTGTTATACCTCTAGGGAGGAGTGATGCTTTGATAAGGAAGGATCAGATATTGGGAGCAGGGAAGTAGCTCTGGAGTATTTTAAAACTCTACATTTTTTACCTGTGCTGTAATTAGTTATTGCTTTGTAAATATTTGTTAAATTGTATCTTTATGTTTTATTAAATATTCTGTGTGTTGTAAGAGTGAGAATGGGGAAATGAAAAAGTAAGAATACATATGTAGACAATTTGTTCAAAGATATTTTCTTTAAAGAAGAGCAGACATACACAGTGATATCTGGAGTTGTGTACAAGATCAAGGAAAGAATTTATTAAGATAGGAGGGATTGTGACATGTCTATAGGTTGTTGGCAATGTAGCAGGAGAGGTGAAGCAATTTATCATGGAGTAGGAAAATAAAACTGAGAGAAAAACTTCACGTTGATGAGACAGGTAAGACCTAGTACATAATGTAATAATTGTCTTTATCAAAATGCAAGGATAGTTCATCCACAGTAATATGATAAAATGTAATGGGGCACAGAAGAAAGCAGTTTGGTAGACTTAAATTTGGGATTGTTGGATGGTTCTCTTCTCACTGCCTCAATTTCCCTGTAAAATCACAAATAATTTCATCATCTGAGATGGAAGAGGGTTGGAGGAAGTGATAGACATTTCAAGTGAGATAAGTCATCCATACACATGAACAGAAACAATTGACTAGGAAAACACAGTAGGATTGTCAGGTTCATTTGAAATTGATACGATTTTCAGGTAATAAAAGCAGTCACATTCCTGGATGTTTTCTAGTCATGACATTGTCTTCCTACAGTTTATGATAAAATAGAAAAGACAAGACATTAAACCAGCACTTATCTAAGTCATCTAACCAAAAAATTCATGTGTTAAAGAGTCTGTATCTCATAAGAATACCCAGTGGTGGAAATTTCTAGCGTTGTTTTTGCTTCTTAAGTGTTACCACTTAAGTTAGAAAAATATTTTACTGAAAATAGCAGTACTTCCCAAGCTTTGGTTTTTCTTCCACTTTTTAAAAATTACACTCTCTAGGTGATTTCATCCAACCTTATGTCTTCAATCACCACCAACACACAGAATAAATTTGAAGTTTCAAAACTCATCCTATTCCTGTGTCTCTATCTCAATGATTAGAAACATCACTTACTAAGTAATCCACTGGGATGACCCAGAGGGATGGTATGGGGAGGGAGGTGGGGGGGCGTTCAGGATGGGGAACACGTGTACACCCATGGCAGATTCATATTGATGTATGGCAAAACCAATACAATATTGTAAAGTAATTAGCCTCCAATTAAAATAAATAAATTTATATTTAAAAAAACAAACTTGGACAACATTTAGGACTCCTGTTTCCTCCATCTCTGCTTCCAATCAGTAAATCAGGATGGTTCTAACCCCATAACATTTCCAGAATTAGGACAAAGTGTAATCAAGTTGATCAATTAAGAAGCTATGTAAATAACATAGGAAAGAGAGAATGGTAGTTTGAACTAAGATGACAAATTAAAGAGACCAGAAAAGGTAAATTCTTTAATTCTTTGTGAGCAGATTCAAGAGGTGTAGAAAAATTTCCAAGACTTGATAACTGATGTGATACTGAGGCTAGAGGAGAAGAAAGGGTCTAGAAAGACTCTAAGTTTTCTGGCTTGATGTTACTACATTGGTGGACATGCCATTCACAGGTAGGGACTATTGGGAAGGGTCCTGGATATCTTCAGATGGTGGACATCATAAATTTGGTTTTGTATTATGTTGATTTTGAAATGACAAGAAGACATACTAAGGAGGCAGTTGAATATACTATTTGGCACTCAAAGAAGTCTGAGATGAAGATATTAATTTTTAACCATTTAAGTCTTAGAATAGATGAGATTATTTTAGAAGGGAGTAAAGTATGAAAAAAGAAGAGGGCAAAAAATAAAAGATTGAAGAATACAACTTATTAAAACCCAGGTAGCCAGGAATGAGTCTGTAAAACTGAGACAGAAGAGCCATATAAGTAAGAAGAAAACCAACAGAACACTGTGTTTTGTAAGCCAAAGAAGATAATGTTTCAAGAGAGGGATGGTATTGTGGGAGGAGGGAGGGAGGTTCAAGATGGGAAACAAGTGTATACCTGTGGCGGATTCATGTTGATATATGGCAAAACCAATACAATATTGTAAAAATTAATTAACCTCCAATTAAAATAAATAAACTTATATTTTTTTAAATAAGAAATAAATAATGAATATGCAACAGTGCCAAATGTTACAGAGAGGTCAAATAAATTGAAGACCAAAAAAATGTCTATTTACTTCATGATCTAGAAGTCACTGGTGATATTAAGCAAAACATGTTGGGTAGAATCCATATTGCACAAGTCAAAAATGAGCAGGAGTTGAGGAAATTAAGGCAAATTAAATTTCCCCTTTGGGAAGTTTGGTTGTAAAAAGAAGGGTGGTGATCATAAACTTACAGATACCTCTCCTTTCTTTGGTAATTTCTCAAGTAGTGATACTGAGATGAAGGTATATAAAATATAAGTATCAAGGTCATCTAGTTTAGTACTCTGTCAAATGGTATCAATGAAAGACAGAAGGCAGGTGAGTTTGGAGTTTTGGTGAGTGTTATTAAAATTATGAACCATGGAATCAAAGCTGGATGTGGAGGAGAGTAAATAAAAAAGAGGTCTGATGGAATGGGATAGATTGGAAATATTACTGAATTGTGGGCCATGGAAGTGAAGTTTTGTTTAGATAGCAGTGATGGTAGGGTGGCAGTTAGAGGGAATTATAAGGTCTAAGGTTTGACTGTGAGAATGGGTGGCTGAAAGAAAATTGAGAACTCAATGAATATAAGGAGGTCAAGGAAATGAGGCACATGGTAGTCATCAAGAATAATGTCTGAAATAGAGATGGAGGAAAAACTGTAAGTCATATCACAGACTCTTTAATAAGTACAATGCAGAGTAAGTAGAAGGGAACTGGGTAGCCTGTGTCTCAGAGGACCAGAAATTTTTGTTGTTGTTCAATTTTTCTGTTTTCAAGATGTTTGGAGCCTTTAGGTCTCAAAACATCAAAGGGACTCAGGGGAAACACCCAGCCTCCAGAGGCATATGGAGAATGAGAGGGAAACATAAAACATCTTTCAAGAGGATTGTAGGGTCAGGCAGGCTAGCTGTTAGGGGTGAGCCTGATTTTATTCATGGAGGAGACTCTTGGAGAAGTAGTGGAAAATAAAGAAAAAGTTGTCTTGGCAAAACTGCCCTTCTGAACCCTGAACAAAATACATGTGATGCTGGATCCATAAATTTTTGGAAGTAATCTAATTCAATCCAAGCATCAGTTCTCTGAATCCCCTCCAACAACACACACCTTTTCTTCTAAAAAAGTGGGCAGGAGCTTTCTCCTTTCTTCTCCCTCAGCACCTCATACAATTTTTATTATAGCACTTATCACATTACTGTAATTATCTGTTTACCCCACTAGACTTAAAGTTTCTCTAGGGCAGTCAGATTTAGACTCTATTTTACTTTATGTCTCAGGGGCCCAACAACTAACACTGCAAATTGATAATGAATAAGACATCCATTAGTAGGAATTAGTTTATCTAATTAATCCATCACTACTCATTCCCACTGAGATTAGAAAGTGGTCAAGGGATGAAACTGCACCACTAACAAACTTGTAGTGGGTGGAGAGGTGGAAGTGGGAGGATAATGGAAAGGCCTTTTAACTGGAAGATGAGAGACCTGGTTTCTTATCTCTTTTCTGCCACTTACCAGCTACAAGATTTTGAATGTCTTAGGGATCATATGGTAGCTCTAATTTCTTCATCTACAAAATGTGCAGGAATGGACTAAATGCTGTCAAAGTCCAGCCTTCATGCAACATGCTAGAACTATCATTTTGGTAAAAGCTGGCTTACACTGGAAAGTTAGAAAGATTAAGCAGTTAGCTTGGTGTTTGAAGACAAGATATTCACAGTTTTTTTTTTTTTAATGTGATTAAGTTAAAGGCTACATAACTCACTTTAGTCTAAAGTATCTTAAGTAAATGTTATATTGAATAATGATCCAGTTTTGCTGTGAATAAAATGGTTTTGTTATGTATTGTATACACTTTTTTTTTACTCAATTTAAAGTTGATCATTACAGTTGTCTAATTAAAGAGGGCATGTAACAAAAAATCAATGCCTGGGATATTTGGCAACTGGATTATTTGATAAGTTCTCTGCTCTACCATGGCTTCAGAGGTTCTGTCATAGAGACTATAAGAAATAAAGTCATACCAGATATAGTTCCCAGAACTAGCCATCACTGCTGCTGCTACTGCTAAGTTGCTTCAGTTGTGTCTGACCCTGTGCGACCCTATAGACGGCAGCCCACCAGGCTTCCCTGTCCCTAGGATTCTCCAGGCAAGAATACTGGAGTGGGTTTCCATTTCCTTCTCCAGTGTATGAAAGTGAAAAGTGAAAGTGAAGTCGCTCAGTCATGCCCAACTCTTAGTGACCCCATGGATTGTAGCCTACCAGGCTCTTCCATCCATGGGGTTTTCCAGGCAAAAGTACTGGAGTGGGTCACCATTGCCTTCTCCACCATCAATAGAAATCTGGTATAATCTGTATAATCATAAGGGATTTGATTTAGGTCATACCTGAATGGTCTAGTGGTTTTCCCTACTTTCTTAAATTTAAATCTGAATTTGGCAATAAGGGACTCATGATCTGAGACACAGTCAGCTCCTGGTCTTGTTTTTGTTGACTGTATAGAGCTTCTCCATCTTTGGCTGCACAGAATATAATCAATCTGATTTCAGTATTGACCACAGAGTGATGTTCATGTGTAGAGTCTTCTCTTGTGTTGTTGGAAGAGAGTGTTTGCTATGACCAGTGTGTTCTTTTGGCAAAACTCTGTTAGTCTTTGCCCTGCTTCATTCTGTACTCCAAGGCCAAATTAGCCTGTTACTCCAGGTTTTTTTTGACTTCCTACATTTGCATTCCAGTCCCCTATAATGAAAAGGAATCTTTTTTTTTTTTTTTTTTTTTTGAGTGTTAGTTCTACAAGGTCTTGTAGGTCTTCATAGAACCATTCAACTTCAGCTTGGCATAGACTTGGGTTACCGTGATATTGACTGGTTTGCCTTGGAAACTAACGGAGATCATTCTGTTTTTGAGATTGCATCCAAGTACTGCATTTTGGCCTCTTTTGCCGACTATGATGGCTACTCCATTTCTTCTAAGGGATTTTGGCCACAGTAGTAGGTATAATGGCCATCTGAGTTAAATTCACCCATTCCAGTCCATTTTAGTTCACTGATTCCTAAAATGTCAATGTTCACTCTTGCCATCTCCTGTTTGACCACTTCCGATTTACCTTGATTCATGGACCTATCATTACAGGTTCCTATGCAGTATTGCTCTTTACAGCATCGGACTTTACTTCCATCACCAATCACATCCACAACTGAGTATTGTTTTTACTTTGGCTCTGTCTATTCATTCTTTCTGGAGTTATTTCTCCACTGATCTCCAGTAGCATATTGGGCACCTATCGACCTGAGCTGTTCATCTTTCAGTGTCATACCTTTTTGCCTTTTCATACTATTCATGGGGTTCTCAGACAAGAATACTGAAGTGGTTTGCCATTCCCTTCTCCAGTGAACCACATTTTGTCAGAACTCTCTGCCATGACCTTTCCATCTTGGGTAGCCCTACATGGCATGGCTCATAGTTTGATTGAGGTAGACAAGGTCGTGAACAGTATATTAAAAAGCAGAGACATTATTTTACCAACAAAGGTCCATCTAGTCAAAGCTATGGTTTTTCCAGTAGTCATGTATAGATGTGAGAGTTGGACTATAAAGAAAGGTGAGAGCTGAAGAATTGATGCTTTTGAACTGTGCTGTTGGAGAAGACTCTTGAGAGTCCCTTGGACTACAAGGAGATCCAACCTGTCCATCCTAAAGGAAATCAGTCCTGAATATTCATTGGAAAGACTGATGCTGAAGCTGAAACTGCATTATTTTGGCCACCTGATGAGAAGAACTGACTCATTTGAAAAGACCCTGATGCTGGGAAAGATTGAAGGCAGGAGAAGGGGAAGATAGAGGCTGAGATGGTTGGATGGACATGAGTTTGAGTAGGCTCCAGGAGTTGGTGATGAACAGGGAAGTCTGGCGTGCTGCAGTCCATCAGGTCACAAAGAGTCGAACACTACTGAGTGACTCAACTGAACTGAGAAGTCTAGTAACATCTAGATTATCATTTGAAGAAGTTCCAGCAGGCTTTAAAGTGGCAAGTTTTATTACTACAATAATACCACTTTGTTTCTTTTTTATTTAAATTTCATCATAACAAATATTCCTATGCCACATGTGTTTATTGTTTAGCAAATACAGGCTCAATTCCAGTAAGAACATTCTCTTCCTCAGGGTCGATGGCCTTAAAAAGTAAAACATTACTGTTTCATACTTACATAGCACATCCCTATATAATACCAGTGGGGCTTCTTAGGTGGCTCAGTGGTAAAAAAATCTTCCTGTCAATGTAGGAGACACAGAAGATGTGGGTTTGATCCCTGGCTTGGGAAGATCCTCTGAAGTAGGAAATGACAATCTGCTCCACTGTTCTTGCCTGGGAATCCCGTGGACAGAAGGAGCCTGGCCAGCTACAGTCTGTGGGGTCACAAAAGAGTTAGCCTCAACTTAGCAAGTAAACAACAATATAGTACTAGTAGAAAATTTATCTCAAGGAAAAGAAAGAAGAAATAAAGGAAGGGATGGAGACAATCTATCACTACCACCAAAATTCTTCCTTACAATCCAAATACTTAGGAGTTGGGGAGAAAGTTTATAGAAGGACATAAGCTGTCAAAATAGGATATTGGGTTTCATTATGCAAGCACAGTATTGTGGATAACAAATAGTGACCTCAGGAATTGAAAGCCTTAGTATTCTTGAAATATCTAAAGTCTTCTTTCCCATTTATTGGTGTGTCCAGAAAATTAGCCTACTTTGTATAGGGCTACTGTTAAGAAATATTGCTTCTGAACTTTTGGGAGTCAAAGTTTTAGTATTTATCAATAGCCTTGGAAATGTTCAAGTCCTGCTATCCAGAAATTCTAATTGTGCTAACCTAATCAAAGAAGATCATGCAGCATAATGAAATATAGTTTGCAGCAAAATATTTTTGAAATTATGTAAGTGAAAAAGAGATCAAACTTTCTCGATTACTAATAAGTTATTAACAGCACTACATTCATGATGGAATATTATACAGCTCTTAAATGATGCATTTGCTCATTTATTTATTCATTTATATTCCATATCTTTCAAAAATGAACTTGAATGTGTTTATATAAATATAGGCAGTATAATAGTAAAAAAAAAAAAGCCCTCTTCATTAAAATTAACTATAAAGACTATATTTCAATGGTATAATTTTAATGGAAAATTATATAAAGTTGCATATGCAACTGGATTATATGTATAACTAGAAAAATACTGAAAAGAAAATATTAATAGCAATTTTGGTATAACAGATTATTAATGAATTTCCCCTCTTTTTCCTTTTCTCCAAATATTTTTACAGCTTATATTTG
Source organism: Aepyceros melampus (assembly GCA_006408695.1). Taxonomy (NCBI): domain Eukaryota; kingdom Metazoa; phylum Chordata; class Mammalia; order Artiodactyla; family Bovidae; genus Aepyceros; species Aepyceros melampus. The sequence goes on from SJXQ01012324.1 coordinate 88,138, forward strand.
AATATTCCAATATATCTATCCGCATATATAAACAAAGTTGTTGTCAACTGAAGAATGACATCTAAAAGTACAAATTAACTAGTACAGCCACTATAGAGAACAGTGTGGAGATTCCTTAAAAAATTGCAAATAGAACTGCCTTATGACCCAGTAATCCCACTGCTGGGCATACACACTGAGGAAACCAGAATTGAAAGAGATACATGTACCCCAATATTCATCTCAGCACTGTTTATAATAGCCAGGACATGGAAGCAACCTAGATGTCCATCGGCAGATGAATGGGTGGGAAAGCTGTGGTGCATGTGCAGAATGGAGTATTGCTCAGCCATTAGGGAGAATGCATTTGGATCGGTTCTAGTGAGATAAATGAAACTGGAGTCTATTATACAGAGTGAACTAAGCCAGAAAGAAAAACACCAATGCAGTATGCTGGCACATATATGTGGAATTTGGAAGGGTGGTAATGATAACCCTGTATACGAGACAGCAAAAGAGACACAGATATATAGAATGGACTTGTGGACTCTGAGGGAGATGGAGAGGGTGGAATGATTTGGGAGAATGGCATTGAGACATGTATACTATCATGTAAGAAATGAATCGCCAGTCTATGTTCAATACAGGATACAGGATGCTTGGGGCTGGTGCACGGGGATGATCCAGAGAGATGATATGGGGAGGGAGGTGGGAAGCGGGTTCAGGATTGGGAACTCATGTACACCCATGGTGGATTCATGTCAATGTATGGCAAAACCAATACAGTATTGTAAAGTAAAATAAAGTAAAAATAAAAATTAAAAAAGGTACAAATTGAAACTATACTAAATGAAATGCATTTTAAATGTCTTGTTTCTTATGCTCTTATCAGGTCAAGGTCAGTTCTCATTAATCTATGAAGTTTTAAAGATTATATCTAGTCCATACTTAGTTGTGGTGATCGCCCCATATTAAAAGCAGTTACTGATAGATTAAGATATATCTAGTCCATACTTAGTTGTGGTGATCGCCCCATATTAAAAGCAGTTACTGATAGATTAAGACTTACTATTGTCAGTTTATTGTTTTCTGTCTTGTGACTTTTTGCTCCTTTTCCCCCTCTCTTGATGTCTTTCTATTTCATTTACTTTTCTGAAGTGACATGCTTTGATATCTTTCTCATTTTCTTTATGTACCTTCTATTTGTATACCTTTGTGGTTACCATAGAGCTTACATAAAATATCTTGTAGTTACAATAATCTTTTTGAAGTTGACAGCAACAACTTCAATCACATAAAAACTCTACTCTTGTACTTTTCCCTGTCCACACAAATTTTATGTTATTGATGTAAAAAAAATATATATATATATATAATGTTAGTGGTATACTATATATACTATTTACATACTCTGTATTGTACATACATTATTTTAACTATTGTGGTTATATTTATACATTTGTCATTTTACTTATTCATCAGAAGGACTACAAGGGAAGTGAGGAATGTCCTTTCAATTATAACATATTGTGCTGAAGAAAAGGAATATGGCAAGTGAGTACCATGAATTTTCTTATAGGTTTTAATAGAGCATGGGGTAAAGAAATCATTTGTTTCTGCATTTGTCACAGAGGAAATTTTTTAGTGTATTCTTGAGTGTGTTATTGCGTTGAGGTCCCTATGGAAAGAATACACTAAAAAATTTCCTCTGTGACAAATGCAGAAACAAATGGGGCTTCCTCTTCTATCATTTTGCCTTGTAATTATTTAATAGAGTGTAAAGCCATTTTCTTTCTTGAAAATGGGAAAAAATACACTTCTATATTGACACCTAAAAAATTAGATTGCTGTATGTTTCTAATGAGCAAAATATTTTTATCTGTAATGAGAAAGAAAGGAACTATAAATACATGCCAGGCTGACATTCTCATGTAATTAAAAAGGGCAGAACTGTTGCTTTTCCTCACCTTGACATTTTTGAAACAAAATCAAGTTTTGTTTTGAAAAGTCATCCCCTGAATTATTTCTATCTCATCATTGGAATATCTGTTTCCTGAGTGCCACGGCCTTCCACACTTCCTCCCTACTCATTTAGTTATTTAACAGAAATGTAACATCTCAGTATTTAACAATGAAATATTAAATATCTGACTTCCACATGTTGTGATGACGAGTTCCATTTTAGGCCAGGCATATTGATTTTCAGGAAAAACTGTTTTCTTCACAGAAAGCTTATTTAAAAGTTGTCTGTCTTGTGAATCAACACTACCATTTTGTAATCATACAGTATTCTGGAAAATACTAAAAGTATGTGGCTTAATTTTATGAGAAACAGCCATGGCGTCCTTTATACTAAAATTTAAAGTTGAGTAGAAATTTGCAGGGTATTACTAGTTAATATATATTCAATATGTATGAATACTATCATGTATATATTTAGATTTTATTTTTTAAATAATAAAACCCTAAGGGGAAATACACTATTGTCTCCAGATATAGATGATTGTGACTTCAGATTATGGTCCAGAGCATAAGTCATGCTACTTATGAATTTGGTATTGTTCTCAGGCTGTCATGTTCAATATTAACTAAAATACATACTAAAACAATTTTTGCCTTAATTTTGTAATAATACTTTATAGGTAAACAATAGAAGAGACTCTTAATACTTTAGATTCAGGTTCAATATTTTAAAGTGTCTATTATGTATCTGATCCTGATTATAGTAGTCAAAAATGTTTGTATGAGAAAATGAAAAGCATAGTGTAAAAATAGGTAAACTTATTTATGAATATATTGTTGTTGTTGCTTTAATCACTAAGTTGTGTCTGACTCTTTGAGACCCCATGGACTGTAAACCATCAGGCTCCACTGTCCATGGGATTTCCCAGGCAAGAATACTGGAGTGGGTTGCCATTTCTTTCTCCAGGGAATCTTCCCAACCCAGAGACCCTACCCACATCTCCTACATTGCAGGGGTACTCTTTATCACTGAGCCACCTGGAAGGACTTAGAATGTATGTACCTTAAATTATTTAATATTACCCAAATAATTAACTGAAGAATAATTGTTAGAAAAAAAGACACTATGAGATTTAAAACACTTTAAGACAATAAACAAATTACTAATTTAAGCATTTTATAGTGTGCAAATTTAAATATAAGCAAGATGATTTCAGGTAAACTGACAAAATGTTCCAGGTGGTTCTTAATTACTTACAAACAAAAATATATTATTTATCTTTTTACNTACATTCATCGATTAATAGATACTTGGCTTTTTCTACCTTTTAGCTACTGTAAATAATGCTGCTATGACCACAGGTGAACAACATTATCTTCAAGGATATGCTTTTAATTATTTGGGGGTACATATCCAGAAATGGAATTGCTAGATCATATAGTAATTATATTTGTAATTTTTTGAGAAACCACCATACTATTTTCCAGAGCCAGTTACACCATTTTATATTCCCACCAGCAATGTAAAAAAAGTTCTAGTTTCTACACATCTTTGCAAACACTTTTTATTTACTATTTTTTACAATAAACATCCTAATGGATGTGAAGCAACATCACATTGTGGTTTTGATTTGCATTTCCTCAGGGATTAGTGATACTGAGCAACTTTTTATGTGCTTATTTGTCATTTATAAATGTTTTCTTCAGGAAACCATCTATTTAAATCTTTGGCTTATTTTTTACTTGGATGTTTGCTTTCTTGTTGACTTGTAGAAATTCTTCATTCTGTGTATTCATTCTTTTTTTTTTTTTTTGTAGTTTAAACCGGGGTTCAGGATGGGGAACACGTGTACACCCATGGCGGATTCATGTTGATGTATGGCAAAACCAATACAATATTGTAAAGTAAAACATAATAATAATAAATGTCTTAATTCTTGATAAGATATATGATATTTTCCCCATTCCATGGGCTGCCTTTTCATTCTGTTCCTTCAATGTACAAAAGTTTTCATTTTGATAAATTCCACTGTATCTACTTTTTTTATTCTGCTCCCTGTGCTTTGGTTTCACATCCAAGAAATCACTGCAAAATCCAGTGTCATGTAGCTCTTTCTTATATTAACTTTCAAAGCTCTTACATATATGTCTTTGACCTATTTCAAGTTAGTTTTTATATATGGTATAAGGTTAGGGTTCTACTTCATTGTTTAGTGTGTGGATATCCAGTTTTCCCAATGCCACTTGTTGAATTCTTCCTTTAAGTTTTTGAATGTACAAAGTTAACTCTTGCTTCTGAGCCTGTGTATTTATTGCCTCTTCTGCTCGAAAAGCTCTGATTCTACATATTCATGAGGTTGGTTCCATCTTATCATAAAGGTTCAATTCAAACATTACATCCTCACATAAGCCTCCTGTTCTCAAAAAATCCCTTGGTCAACACCCAAGGATATGTCTATTAAATTACCTTATTTTTTTCATCAAATTTTTCACTGTCAATTTTTTTTATTTATTCAGATTTGTATAGTCTCCTCTATCCTCCCTCTCCCTGTCTTTATAGAAGGTAAGCTCCATGAGATCAGGGACTCTGCCTATCTCCTTCTTCCCTATATAACTAGTGACAACACGAGGCTAGAAACCATAGGAGAGCAATAAATGTTTGTTGAATTATAATTGTCAGTAATAAGCTATAAACTGTTTTGCTGCTTCAGCATTTGTCCTAGGCTGTTGAAATCAAATGAATTAACATTGCATGGAGGGTCATGATATTATCAAAAAGTGCATTCACACTTATCTTTCATAGAGTAAAAAAAAAGTCTGTTTTATCATCAAAGCAAAATTCAAATAACAAAATATATAACACAAAGGAAGGTAGTTACTATCTCCTTTCCAGTGTGTCTCTTTTCTTTTGTCCCATTACTTTAGAAGAAAATGCCATATGCTGTAAAGTTTAATGGGATGGCAAAATGACTTGAATACAAATTGGTCTGCCTGACTTGGAAAATATATAATTTGGTGATGTAGCTTCTCTGAAAGATGTTTTGGAAAGTGTTTTTGTATATTTACTAGAAATACTAATTTAAATTGGGCTATATTTCTCAACAGGGTGCAGATATGATTTTCAGCCAGAACAGTTATCAAAGTATATTGTTTCAGGCTATTTATTCAAGAAGAGAATAGAGGACAATTCTCCAATGGGAGTGAAAAAGTTGCATAATGATGTCATAAAACATTAACTTAACAGTAGGAAATAGCACTTATGATCCACTGTAAGTTCTGTTCTCTTGGGTTTAATTTTTTTTTACAACCATAGTAAATCCAATAGACACATAATTTCTTTATTGAGTCAGAAATTGTATTTGTTTTCAAAAACTAGCAATCTTCTACTAACACAAAGCAAACACAGACCCATAGACCACACATACACAAAATACATGAAAATTTGAACATATTTTTAAAATATTCTGAGTATTTTTCCCTTTGGTAATTATTTAGACATTATGAACTGAATATAGGCTCTTGTTGACTCTCAGTATACCATGATGTATGTACATTTTGAAAAAAATACTAGATGTAGAAACATTATGTTATTCTCTTACTAAATGGTGAAATGGTGAATAAGTTTTCAGTCTCACTGAGAAAATGGCCTGCTCATCTGAGTCCCTTCAAAGTGGAATGATGCACAAATGTGTTGTCTTTATTTGCCTTACAAGTTGTTCCAAGTGATGGCACAGACTCTCTTGTTCTCAGAAATACAAGGATCCCTTATATTTTCAAGGTAAGTTTCTCGGCAGTCTATCACAAATATCAAATTTTGTTATCACTAGAAGATATCCTTGGATTCTTAAATGTTTCAGTACTTTAGTAAAGCCCCGATTTACACAATAGCTAAAAATAATATTTTATCCTTCAATATTTAAAATTTATTTTACTTTATTATTCACAATGCTTAATTCCTCCTTAAAGGAATTGACTTCACATCACCAACACTTCCAGTGCCTCAATTGAGTGCTAATTTTAGATAATCCATAACCCTACTGTGTTGGGCTTCCCTGGTAGCTCAGCTGGTAAGGAATCTGTCTGCAATGCAAGAGACCTGGCTTGATCCCTGGGTTGGGAAGATCCCTTGGAGAAAGGCATGGTAACCCACTCCAGAATTCTTGCCTGGAGAATCCCCAAGGACAGAGGAGCCTGGCGGGCTACAGTCCATGGGGTCACAAAGAGTCAGACACAACTGAGCACAGCACAATACAACCTTACTGTTTTAGCTCTTTTATTTTTGTTCTGCTATCAGTGGAGATGGAAGACAGATATATAGTGTTCTCTATATAACAGACTTTGATATACTTGAAACCCATCAAGTTTCTCCTCAGTCTTCTCTGCCTCAGCCTAAATAAACTTAGCTCTTTCCACTTATTCTCATGTGTCTTAATTTCTGAAATTTGAAATACTTTCAGAATACTTTAAATTATATCTTTGAGTTTTCTAAACCTATATCATCTTTAAAAAATGATATATTGCCAAAACATATTTTTAGTACTATAACTATAGAGCTTTGCCAAGTGGTTACAGATCTACAGGTTGTTAACAATATATGCATATTCAGTCACTGAAAAGGCGTTTCATTGTCCTTTCCATCCTTTTAGTGCTTTCCAGGTGGCACTAGTGGTAAAGAACCTGCCTGCCAATGCAGGTGACATAAGAGCCGTGGGTTTGATCCCTGGGTCAGGAAGATTCCCTGGAGGAGGGCATGGCAACCCACTCCAGTAATCTTGTCTGGAGAATCCCATGGAAAGAGGAGCCTGGCAGGCTACATCCATAGGATTGTACAGAGTTGGGACACAACTGAAGCAACTTAGCATGACTTAGCATACATGCATCTTTTAAATGAACTCAATTATGCCAATTATTCATCTTGAAAATTACTTAGCTAGCTCTAGTGATATGAATAGACATTCATTTGGTTCTATGCATTATTTCTAAATCAGAAAAGATTTAAACCTGCTTACGTACATGCTCCATTTCACACAACTTATCAGTACTAAAGAATACTGTAAATAATCATATTCTAGATAATATTTGACTATAGTAAAACAATTTTCTTTATTATGAACATAAACACATGATCATAAACTTTACAAATAAGTATACTTATTTGTAGACTTTGGAGAATGGATAAATATATCCCCTGAAGAGTTGTTTAAACAGACAATGGTGAAATTATATTCTTGAGAATAATTCTCAATAAAATGTGCTCATCAACAAAGACATTGTCTTAGTCCTGGGAATGCTACCATTATGTGTTTATAGGGTTAAATGTAAAATGAAAAAAGTGAAAGTGAGCTCACTTAGTCATGTCCAACTCTTTGTGACCCCATGGACTGTAGTCTACCAGGCTCCTCTGTCCATGGGTTTTTCCAGGCAAGAGTACTGGAGTGGATTGCCATTTCCTCCTCCAGGGGATCTTCCCAAACCAGGGATTGAACCCAGGTCTCCTGCATTGCAGGCAGACGCTTTACCATCTGAGCCACTGTGGTGCTATAAATGTTAGGGTTAATTGTAAAGATTTATTAAAACAGAATTGGTAACACCACAGTTCTTGGTTTGTCGCCTAGTCAGCCAATTGATTTTGTAAGTGGTATTCACTAGTTTGCCTGCAGGAATGGTTGCCTTCATTAGAAAAGAAAACAAAAGAGTAACTCCCAGAAAACATGTGAGCCCTATAGACTGGCCAGTCATCTCATAATGCCTCCCTGAAGTCACAAGAATAAGTCAGTAAGAAAGTGCTGATGAGTCCACTCATCAAGTAGTTCAAAGGCCAACAAAAAATTAAGCTGACTATTGGAGATTCACTAACATGGAAAGGTAGCTTTTTTAGTATGGAAAAATGGCATGGAGCTGCGAAGCCATCTAAATGGAATACAAATCCCAATCCTATCATTCACTTATGCTTTGGGAAAATTTCTTAATTTGCTTCCGTCACTTTTATCTTCTGTAAAATTGGGATGAAATAGTTTCTGATCATAGTGCTGCTATGATGATTCAAGTTAATAATTACTGCAAAGCTTTGGGAGTAGCATGTGATCCATAATACAAGCTATATGGAATTGTTAAATAAAAATTCTTGCAAGGCTTGCAGTTATGCTTCTGAGCAGGAATATCTCATAGATGTCAAATGCTCCATAGTTAAAGGTCACAACAGTTACATAGAACATCAAAAATGAAGGGAATTTTAGAACTCTTTAGTTGAATACTTTGCAAAATACTTTTTAGCACCTAGGTCCTCTTTTTAAATGAAACTTATTCAGATACCCAATTTATGAAATAGATAAAAGCAGAGTTGCTTTAAGAATGGTCCTACCTTTCAGTCTTGGCAGCTATAAAGGTCTGATTCCTCTTAAAAACAAGAGGCCTATAAAATGTACAACACTGGGACCAAAATGCACTTGGTAAACTTTTAGTAATTATGATCTGTCAATGTAGATTCATCACCTGTACCACTCTGGTGGAAGAGGTTGATGATAGGGGAGCTATGGATGTGTTGGAACAGGGAGTATACACAAAATCTCTACCTTTCTCTCAATTTTACTGTGAGCATTAAACTGTTCTTAAAAATCTGAATAAAAATATATAAAGGTTCATTTTAAAAAACAAAAGAAACATTCTATATTAATAGATTATTCTCTAGGTGCTATCATTCAAATAAGTAGCTCCCAAGAAATGTGAACAGTCCGCTTTGATAATGTATACTCTCCAGTTAGCAGTAGAGCATTCTACAATTAGTTTAAGTGTCTGTCTCCAACAAATCTGGAGCCCACAGTGAATTTTTCAGTCATCTGATCAGAGATCAAGCCTCTCCAAGGAAGTGTTTTCCATTTCCTGTCTTAATTCAGTGGCTTTTGGTATTAATTCATTCGCAATGCTGTACAGCCACCACCACTATCCAATTTCATTAACCCAAAAGAAAACTCTGCACTCACTAGTCACTCCCCTTCCTCCACTCTCTCCCTCCAGTTCCTGGCAACCACTCATTTGCTTTATTTCTTTATAGATTTGCCTGTTCTGGACACCTCAAATAAATGGAATCATACAATATGTGGCTTTGCTCTCTGGCTTCTTTGGATTAACATAATATGTTTTGAAGTTCATCCATGTTTCATCAATTTCTTTCCTTCTAAGCGATACATAATATTCCATTGTATAGCTATACTACATTTTGTTTAGTAGCTGATGGACATTTTTCTTTCCCTCACTTCTGGGATATAATGAAAAATGGTGCTATGAACATTTAAATACAAATTATTTTAGGAATATATGTTTTCAGTTATCTCAGGTATTTACCTAAGAGCACAGCACAGACTCATATGGAAATTGTATGTTTAAATTTTAATGAACAACCAAAGTCGTGGTTTCTATAGCAGTTCCATCATTTTATATTCCTACCAGCAGGTGTTCTAATCTCTCCACATCCTCATCAACTCTTGTTATTTTTTAATGACCAATCTAATAAATTTGAAATAATATCTCACAGTGGTTTTAATTTGTATTTCCCTGATGACTAAAGAATCAATGCTTCCAAATTGTGATGCTGAAGACTCTTGAGAGTTCCTTGGACAGCAAGGAGATCAAACCAGTCGATCCTAATGGAAATCAACCATGAATATTCATTGAAAAGACTGATGCTGAAGCTCCAATACTTTGGCCACCTGATGCAAAGAGCTGACTCATTGGAAAATACCCTGATGGTGGGAAAGATTGAGGGCAGGAGGTTCGGAAGTGGGTGACAGAAGATGAGATGGTTGGATGGCATCACTGGCTCAATGGACATGCGTCTGAGCAAACTCCAGGAGACAGTGAAGAACAGGGAAGCCTGGTGTGCTGAGGCCATGGGGTCACAAAGAGTCGGATATCACTTAGTGACTGAGCAACAATGACTAAGAATGCTGAGCATTTTCAATGTGATTATTGGTCATATATTTATCTTTATTGGAGAAATTTCTTTTCAGCTATTTTGCCAATATTGGTCATGTTTTAGTTGGATAGTTTTTTTGTTGTTGTTGTTGTTCCTAAGTTGTAAGTAGTCATTATATTTTCCAGACACAGATCATTACTATATATATGGTTTTGAAATATTTTCTCACATTCTGTGGATTATCTTTTCATTTTTAAAATAACCTTGTATGTGCAAAAGTTTTCAATTTTTATGAAGCCCAATTTACATGTTTTCTCTTTTGTTGCTTGTGATTTGGGCATCATAGCTATGTGTACATTGGCAAATTCAGGAATATTAAAATTTACTCCTGTTTTCTTCTATGTGTTGTATACTTTTAGCTCTTATATGTAGTTTTTTGATCCACTTTGTGTTATTTCTTAAAATTGGCATGAGGTAAGGGTCATGCTTTTGCAAGTGAATATCTACTTGTTGCAGGACCATTCCTTTAAAAGACTATCCTTTTCCCATTAAATTGTCTTGGCAACCTTGTTAAAATCAACTCAATAAGTGTATATGGATTTTTGGACAATTCCATTCCACTGATCTGTAAGGATATCCCTATAGCAGAAATACACTCCTTTGATTACTGTAGCTTTGTTGCATGATTTAAAATTAGGATAGGCGAGATCATCAACTTTTTTTCTCTTTTCCAAGATTGCTTAGGTAACTCAGGTTCCCTTGCAATTCCATATATATTTCAGTGTCAATTTGTCCAATTTCACTAAAAGTATGGTTGAGATCAACATCTTATTGAATCTGTAGCTCATTTAAGAAAGTATTGGTATTTTAACAATATTAAGTATTTCAATCAAGTAAACATGGAATATTTTTCTATTTATTTAGGTCATTTTTTTTAATTTTTACTGTATTTTACTTTACAATACTGTATTGGTTTTGCCATATATCAACAGATCCACCATGGGTGTACACATGTTCATTTTTAATTTCTTTCAACTGTTTTCAGTATGTGAGACCTGCATCTATTTGGTTAAACTTATTCCTAAGTGTTTTGTTCTTTTGCATCCTGTTGTAAATGGATTTATTTTAGTAATTTCATTTTTAGATTATTTGTTTCCAGTATATAGCAATATAAATGATTTCTGTATGTTGATCTTACATTCTGCTCCTTTGATGAATTTATTAGTTACAATATTTTTCTAGATTCCTAGAATTTTTATTATGCATTCTTATGCCACCTGCAAATAAAGATTATTCCATTTATTTATTTTAAATTCATTGTATATATCATTTATTTTCCTTTACTAATTGCCCTAGTTAGAACTTCTAGTACAATGTTGAACAGAAATGGCAAGATTAGACATCTTTGTTTTGGTAACCCTCTCTGGAGTACAGCTTTCCATCTTTCACCAGTGAGTATGATGTTAGATATGGCTTTAAATTTATTTATTTATTTTTATTAAAAGATAATTGCTTTACAGAATTTTGCTGTTTTCTGTCAAACCTCAACATGAGTCACCATAGGTACAAATATATCCCCTCCCTTTTGAACCTCCCTCCCATCTGCCTCCCCATCCCATTCCTCTAGGTTGATACAGAGCCCCTGTTTGAGTTTCCTGAGCCATACAGCAAATTCCCATTGGCTGTCTATTTTACAGATGACCTCTTGAGAAACCTACATGCAGGTCAGGAAGCAACAGTTAGAACTGGACATGGAACAACAGACTGGTTCCAAATAGGAAAAGGAGTATGTCAAGGCTGTATATTGTCACCCTGCTTATTTAACTTATATGCAGAATACATCATGAGAAACACTGGGCTGGAAGAAGCACAAGCTGGAATCAAGATTGCTGGGAGAAATATCAATAACCTCAGATACGCAGATGACATCACCCTTATGGCAGAAAGTGAAGAGGAACTAAAAAGCCTCTTGATGAAAGTGAAAGAGGAGAGTGAAAAAGTTGGCTTAAAACTAACATTCAGAAAACGAAGATCATGGCATCCGGTCCCATCACCTCATGGGAAATAGATGGAGTGTCAGACTTTATTTTGGGGGGCTCCAAATCACTGCATATGGTGATTTCAGCCATGAAATTAAAAGATGCTTACTCCTTGGAAGAAAAGTTATGACCAACCTAGATAGCATATTGAAAAGCAGAGACATTACTTGGCCAAGAAAGGTCTGTCTAGTCAAGGCTATGTTTTTTCCAGTAATCATGTATGGATGTGAAATTTGAACTGTGAAGAAAGCTGAGTGCTGAAGAATTGATGCTTTTGAACTGTGGTGTTGGAGAAGACTCTTCAGAGTCCCTTGGACTGCAAGGAGATACAACCAGTCCATTCTAAAGGATATCAGCTCTGGGTGTTCCTTGGAAGGAATGATGCTAAAGCTGAAACTCCAGTACTTTGGCCACCTCATTAGAAGTGCTGACTCATTGGAGAAGACTCTGATGCTAGGATGCATTGGGGACAGGAGGAGAAGGGGACAACAGAGGATGAGATGGTTAGATGGCATCACTGACTTGATGGATGTGAGTTTGAGTGAACTCCAGGAGTTGGTGATGGACAGAGAGGACTGGCGTAGGGCCTTCCTGTTGCAATTCATGCGGTTGCAATTCATGGGGTTGCAAAGAGTCAGACACAACTGAGTGACTGAACTGAACTGAACTGAATGTAAGTTTCCATGTTACTCTTTCCATAGATATGGCTTTTTAAAATAGATAACATTTATTATGTTGGAAAATTTCCTTGCATTATTATTTTGTTGAGTTTTCATTATGCTAGGGTTCTGGATTTTGCTACATGCTTTTTCTCCATGTATTGAGATGATCATTTGGTGTTTTAGTTTCTTCATTTTATTAAAATAGAGTATTACATTGATTGATTTTTGCATATTGGAATACCTTGTATTCCTGGGAATAATCTAATTTGTTCATGCTTTTAATACACTATTGAATTTAGTTTCCTAGTATTTTTGTTGAATACTTTTGCATTTAACTCATAAAGGATGTTAGCCTATCATTTTCTTTTCATACGATATCTTTGCCTGGCTTTAGTATGAGGAGTTTGAGGCCTCATATAATGAGTTAGTAAGGGTTCTTTCCTTTCAGTGGTAGAGGCAGGGGTAAGAGTTTGAAAAGGATTGCTGTTAATTCTTTAAATGGTCAGTAGAAATTACCAGGTTCTCTGGTCCTGAGCTTTTCTTTGTTAGAATTTGTGATTATGTGTTCAATCTCTTATTATTGGTCTATACAGATAGTCTATCTCTTCAGACATTTGTGGTAGTTTGTGTGTTTTCAAGAAATTACCCACCTAGGTTATGTGATTTACTGGATTGGATATCTACACTTGTTCATAGCATTCTCATATAGACTACCTTTTTCTTATGTCATGTTGGCAGTTATGATTTTCAGTTTGTCTATTGTCTACCCAAATGTTTATCCCTTGCTTGATGGGACAGAGGCTAATGAACTTGCCTTTACACATTTTCAACAATCACCCCCCAGGGTAGCCACTTCAGCCATGCTAACTTACTGAAATAGGTGAAATAAAAGTAAGCCCTTTGAGTAGATCCTTCAGGACGTTATTAGACAGATCAAACAAATAATCACAATTCTTGGAGTATATTGCATTCTTTCCTTCCATTACTAGGAAACTCTACCAGGATGTGGTCAGAGTTCTTTAAGGCTATCATCAAGCTGAAGAAGGCAAGGTAGGGTTAGGGTAGGCAATAATCCCATGAAGCACTGTTAATGAAATTCAAATGTTTAGGTTTTTTCTTGATTAAGCATTTTTCAGGTTGCTATAAACTTTTGATTAATTTCCAGAGTTCTGCTAAAGGTCATTATGGCAGTTTATGCAAGTTAATTCTCTGCTTTTGTAGAACAATGAGCTATTGGAGTTCCCTACTCTCCTATTTTTTGCTGACGTCACTGGTAATCTACTTTTAAATAAGTCGTATATTACTTTAATAGGGCCTAGAGACCTATGTGTAACAATGGTACCATGTCAAGAGGATAAGTTTGGGAATAATTACTGCTGTAACTTCTTATCTGTGCTTAATCATGGCATTAATTAAAATAAATTTTGTTAATTTAATTAGCACCCCCATGTTTAACTGATTCTGCATTCCTATAACAAGGAAATTGTTAGAAATGGCTTTGTTCTAATTAGCTTTAAAAAGACATCAAAACCTCATTTTCATGTCAAAAAATTATCACCTTGAAACATTTATTTTAAGGTGGCCAATTTAGATTTGTTAATGTGCATGACTGCAAAATTTTCAATTTGCAACAAAAATGTAAAAGTTTTAATTTGTATAAACACCTGAAGCCTACACATTCAAGATAACATGGAAAATAACAACTATTCAGAAACTCAAACTAAAGCAGTGCATTTACTTTAAGCACCTATATTCAACCCAAATATGATTTCATGGAGAAGGAAATGATTCTGAGCCAATTGTTTTTATTATCTGTGTAATAGTACCATAAACAATGAGTTGACCAAGCCAACATCTAAATGAAACACAATTTTTCATTATAATTTTATTTTTACTGAAGTATAAACAGGCATTCCTAAAACTTTATTAATAACAGTTATATAAATTCCAATCTTGATAGTTTTTTGAATCTAAAATGATAGCTATGTTTTATTTTGTTTATAGAACTAATTTATCATAAATATTCTAATTTACCAAAAAATGTAGCAATACATCTCTTTTGAGCTCAGACTTTATTGCTCCTTCAGTTAATGAAGGATTCTTGTTTGCATTTGTATAACTCAGTTATTACATGCACCTCAGTTTCTCTACGTAAAGTGTACGTGAAAGGAACCTATAAGAAACACACACACACACACACACACACACACACACCCACCCCTTCATACTAATTAAGCTGTTCTTATTGAGAGTAACATCGCTTTTCCTTTAGAAGCCATGTTTAACCAACTCTCACAGGCTGGCTATTTAAAATATGCTTGGAGGTTTCTCGCACATGCAAGAAATGATCTTGCAGAGACCTGTCCTGTATTGATTAAAGCACAGACTCTGAAATTAATCAGATCTGGATTGGAACCTCAGTTTCACAACTAACAAGTTGTGTGACCTCAGGCAATTTAAATAAATTTTCTGTTTCTTAATTTTCTCAACTGTCAAACATCAAGACATGATGGAAGAATTAGCTCTCAGAAATTTTTTACACTATTAAATGTTTCTACCTGAGGATACAACTTAGTGAAGTAAACATAAACCTTGAAGCCAAACTACTAAGGAGATCCCAAATATTCAAATATCATTGATACCTGCTTCTTAGGTTCATAAAACATGCATGCAATGATCTTAGCACATAACTCCTGTCTCATAAATATTAGTTCTTTTCTTCCACTCTTGGGTTTGTAAAGGTATATACTGCTATTTTTACTGTGGATTCAGCTTTTCTGCCACAACACAGAGTAACAATTAATTGAGAATGTATATAGAGCCCTATATATAGAAATCAAATACCATTTTTTGATGATGAAGAGGATAACATTAAGAATGGTAAAGATACCAAATGGGCTTTTCAATAGAGAGTGGAGGGAAAAACTAGTAAATGGCTGCTTTAAAGGAGTAAGACAAATATTTAGGAAATAGAATGATCACAAGATTTGGAGAGTGACAGAAGAATGCAAAATAGAACTGAACTAAATGTTACAAAGGAAATGGCTTCAAGTGTTTTCTTTTTGTAAAGAACAAAAATGCCATTTCCAAGATTTTCACACTTTCATTGGGCATACTCAAGCTTATACTCAATTCCTGTTTTATTTTCCAAAACTCTAAACTTTTCTTACATCAGATGAAATGTTCTATTGTGAATGAGAAAGGCATAATTTGAGAACAAACGTTAATCAACTGCACTTTGTTTGAGTAAAGCAATGTACTGCTTCTAGCAACAGAATGCTTCTAATGTGGGAGTTCACTTCAGTTCAGTTCAGTCGCGCAGCGCAGTCGTGTCCGACTCTTTGCGACCCCATGAATCGCAGCATGCCAGGCCTCCCTGTCCATCACCAATTCCCGGAGTTNCAAATCCTGAAAGATGATGCTGTGAAAGTGCTGCACTCAATATGCCAGCAAATCTGGAAAACTCAGCAGTGGCCACAGGACTGGAAAAGGTCAGTTTTTATTCCAATCCCAAAGAAAGGCAATGCCAAAGAATGCTCCAAGTACTGCACAATTGCACTCATCTCACATGCTAGTAAAGTAATGCTCAAAATTCTCCAAGCTAGGGCATAGGATAGTTGGGTACAAATGGAGTTTCTTTCTTTGTTTTTCTAATAATGTTAGCACATCAATCCAAAATCCAGAGAATATTTCAGTACTCATATTTTGAACAATAACTATGTATTGCATTGACAGGGAGATGTAAACCATTGGTATTACCTATGATCCATTAAAAGGATTTGTATATTATGAGTAGAATACAACCATTGCACTTCATCAGAAATATTAATTGTAGTTATGGTGCTGATAATATTATTTGGATTTTAACAATGTGAATATTGATTATACAAATACTCTAGTTTTTATGTATCAGCAGCATGCCTCTCCCAGGTTTCATGCTTCTATAATTTTGAGTAATAATAAATAATAGCTAATTTTTAATGCACAGTTACTACATTATCTCATTTAATTGTGATAGTCACTCTTGTATATTTTTATAGATAGATACATAAATACTTCTGTGCTTTTTCCACTATATTAAAAATTGAAAGATTAAAAACCATATGATAATCTTAATAGATGCAGAAAAAGCCTTTGTTCAGCACCTGTTTATGATTAAAACTCTTCAAACAATGGGCATAGAAGGAACCTACCTCAACATAGTAAAGGCCACATATGATAAGCCTACAGTAAACATTATTCTCAATGGTGAAAAATGGACAGTAGTCCCCTAAGATCAGGAACAAGACAAGGGTGTCCCCTTTCACCACTATTATTCAACATAGTTTGGGAAGCCCTAGCTATAGCTATCAGAAAAGAATAAGAAAAGAAAAGGAATCCAGATTGGAAAAAAATAAGTAAATCTCTGACTGTTTGCCAATGACATGATACTGTACATAGAAAACCCTAAAGATAATATCAGAAAATTACTGGAGCTAATCAGTGAATTTAGCAGAGTTGCAGGATACAGAATCAATACATGGAAATACCCTGCTATTTAGTATATAGAAATTTAGCATTTCTGTATACTAACAATGAAAAATCAGAAAGAGAAATTAAGAAATCAATCCCATTCACCATTGCAACAAAAAGAATTAAATATCTAGGAATAAACTTACCTAAGGAGACAAAAGAACTGTACACAGAAAAGTATTACACTAATGAAAGAAATCAAAGATGGCATAAACAGATGTAAATAAATTCTTGAGAAAAATGATAGTGCACTTGAATTAGTAAAGTTCAAAATAATAAGATTTTTTGAGTTTTTTCCTAACTTACTATGAAATATACCTTCCAGTTTTTTATTTTAACCATATATATTGGATAAGGACTGTGAAAGAAAGGTCATTGAATAAATACTAATGGACAGTATTTTTTCTTCAATTATTTTGTATTTGAATTGAGATAAGATTTATACTTAAAATATGTGATATTGTTTTTATTTTAATGTTTCCATCTCCATAAGAAATAATGAACTATAAGTTGTGGTATAAATCTTCAAAGTAGCTATGTTGCCATTTGGCCTGGACTTCTCGCTTCACCAAGCTTCCCTGGTGACTCACATAGTAAAGAATTCTGCCTGCAATGCAGGAGATGCAGGTTCCATCTCTGGGTAGGGAAGATCCCCAGTATTCTTACCTGGAGAACTCTATGGACAGAGGAGCCTAGCGGGCTATTTAGGTGCAACGATCAGTATAATCTGCAATCTATTGTGACCCTTTGTCTTAATGAGATATTAAATGTTGTGCATTGTCCCAAGACTCATTCTTAACGAAAATGTAAATTTATGCACTGGAACTTATTTTCACATACAAAAATACTTTTTGAGTATAATTATCTCAATGTCTCTTTTGAGGAAGTTAATCATTGAAAATATAATATCTTCAGTTTTTATCCAGAGACAACAGCAGCTATCTTGTAGACACTGTAGCCAAAGGAAATTACATTAATGAACAAATGCACTTTATAGTAAAATTTCAATGTTTTTCATCTTATTCCTGTTTATTTACTTTGGGAGACTCAAAGTTTATACTAAACCACCATTTTGTTTTGTTTTTCCTCTTCTTTCCTACTTCCCAGGTGAAACATGAACCCAGTAAAAGCGATAATTCTTATGGATAAATCACTTTAAATACAAACTGCAGATACATACATACTGTGGGTAAACCACTTTACATACAAACACTGTCAAAAGCATCAGCACAGCCATGCAGATAATAATGTGATCTGGTAATGATTTAAAAGTAAAATCCCACAGTTATATACAGAAATTGAAAATATCCCATTTATTATACATCCAGCCACCCACTTGTTATTTTAACCTGCAACAATAAGGAAGGGTGTTTAACATAGGCTATCAAAAGAATTTTAATTTGGAGACAATTTGTCCATATGCTTTGTCACCAGTAATTTGCTTTTAGCGATAGATAAAATATCAGTTCAGTTCAGTTTAGTTCAGTTCATTTCAGTAGCTGAGTCATGTCCGACTGTTTGCAACCCCATGGGCTGCAGCATGCCAGGCCTCCCTGTCCATCACCAACTCCCAGAGTTTACTCAAACTCATGTCCATTGAGTCAGTGATGCCATTCAACCATCTCATGCTCTGTCACTCCCTTCTCCTCCTGCCTTCAATCTTTCCCAGCATCAGGGCTTTTTCAAATGAGTCAGTTCTTCGCATCAGGTGGCCAAAGTATTGGAGTTTCAGCTTCAGCATCAGTCCTTCCAATGAATATTCAGGGTCGATTTCCTCTAGGATGGACTGGTTGGATCTCCTTGCTGTCCAAGGGACTGTCAAGAGTCTTCTCCAATGCCACAGTTCAAAAGCATCAACTCTTTGGTGCTTAGCTTTCTTTATAGTCCAACTCTCACATCCATACATGATTACTGGAAAAACCATAGCCTTGACTAGACAGACCTTTGTTGGCAAAGTAATATCTCTGCTTTTTAATATCCAGTCTAGATAAAATATCACATTGTATAAAAAATTATTTTTCCCATGCTTTGAATTCAAGAGAAAGTTGGAGGTAAGTAAGACATTTGGAAAAGTACAAAAATCCCCAGTTCACAACTCATTGTAACTCCCATGTAAAACCATGTATCCACTACTATGTAAAAGAAATAATATTGCCAGTGTTCTGGAAGCCCCACTGAGGTCCTTCCTTTCTACTCTCCCCACTTTATATACCAAAGGGAATCTTTATCCTGACTACTAAAACAATAGACTTTTCTGTACTTTTAAGCCTTGTATAAAATATGAAATTATGTATTCTGTTATGTCTCCCTTCTTTCCACAGTGTAATGATTTGAGATTTATTTATATTGTTATGTATGGTAGTACTTCATACAATTTCATTACTAATATTATACTCTGTGGTTATACTGACATATATTTATCCATTATATTGTTGATGAGCATTTGTTACCATTTTGGGGCTGTTGTGATTAGTGCTGATTTGAAGCATCTTGACCTAGTTATTTTTTGGCAAAAATAGTAACTCATTGCATCAGGTATATATGTAGGGGTGGAATTGCTGCATTATAGGGTATGTATATCTCCAACGTTGGCATACAATACTGAAGATTCTTATAAATTTTTGTAACAATTTAAAGTCTGTTGTGGTTATACTGACATATATTTATCCATTATATTGTTGATGAGCATTTGTTACCATTTTGGGGCTGTTGTGATTAGTGCTGATTTGAAGCATCTTGACCTAGTTATTTTTTGGCAAAAATAGTAACTCATTGCATCAGGTATATATGTAGGGGTGGAATTGCTGCATTATAGGGTATGTATATCTCCAACGTTGGCATACAATACTGAAGATTCTTATAAATTTTTGTAACAATTTAAAGTCTGACCTATTTTGTTCCAGTATCCCATCCAGAGTATGACATTTTATTTAGTCATCATATTTCTTTAGGCTCTTCTTATTGGTGACAGTTTCTGTCTCTCCTTTCCTTCTAGGTATTCAATCATCATATAAAATTAATGCCTTTTCAGCATTTTCCTCCCTTTTATCTCTCCAAGTTTGTTTCTAGATATTTTCTTTGGATCTATTTTTCAGTTTACTAATTCTCTCCTCAGCAGTCTTATCTGCTGTCTAGCCTATCCATTGCATCTTTTACTTGAGTTATTTTACTTCATATTTGTATGATTTATTTAGTTCATATTTATAGTTTTTAGTTCTATGTAAAATCCTCAGTATTCTGTTCTACCAACATGTTATTGTCCTATTGTTTATAATATTTTAACTCTATACATAAAAATTCCATTATTTGGATAATCCATGAGTTTATTATTATTTTTTAGTATGTGTCTTAGTTTTTGATCATAGAGCATAACTACTTATGTGGTTGGCAATTTCTGATTGGATTTCACATATTATGTTTCAAAAGTTGTTAGATAATCTGAGACTCTGCAAGATATTGATAAATATCTATCTCCTTAGAGGAATTATATACTTATTTATAGTACTTCAACAGGGGACTAGCTAGAACAACTAGCAAATCTTTATCTGTTTACCCAACTAGGATTGATATGATTCAGAAATGGATTTTAGTCTCTGTGAGGAGTGATCCATTTCTAGTTCTTTCTTCCTCATTGGATATAGTTCCTCAGATTCTTTGGTCAAGATGCTTACTCCTTGAAAGGTACTAATCATAATTATTAATAATTCTATTAATAATAGGATCAGTGAGTCTATTGAAAGAATTGCTTAACTTTGTGTTTCAGTTGAACTTTCAGAATTAGCAGATATGTCTGGAAAAAAGTTGCCATAAATGCTTAATTTATATCTGTGGATTTCTTCCTGTCCTACATTTGAGTTGAGCTAAACTGAAATGTCCCATACTACTTATTTCACATAAATTATTTTTCAATATTCTTGTCATCATTTTTTTTGGTTCTCATTAAGGGTACTACTCCCACAGTGGAGGTGATGGAATTCCAGTTGAGCTATTTCAAATCCTGAAAGATGATGCTGTGAAAGTGCTCCACTCAATTTGCCAGCAAATTTGGAAAACTCAGCAGTGGCCAGAGGACTAGAAAAGGTCAGTTTTCATCCCAATTCCAAAGAAAGGCAATGCCAAAGAATGCTCCAACTACCACACAATTGCACTCATCTCACATGCTAGTAAAGTAATGCTCAAAATTCTCCAAGCCAGACTTCAGCAATATGTGAACTGTGAACTCCCTGATGTTCAAGCNTGATACTAAAACTGAAGCTCCAGTACTTTGGCCACCTCATGCAAAGAGTTGACTCATTGGAAAAGACCCTGATGCTGGGAGGGATTGGGGGCAGGAGGAGAAGGGGACGACCGAGGATGAGATGGCTGGATGGCATCATGGACTCAATGGACATGAGTCTGAGTGAACTCAGGGAGTTGGTGATGGACAGGGAGGCCTGGCGTACTGCGATTCATGGGGTCGCAAAGAGTCGGACATGACTGCGCGACTGAACTGAACTGAACTGATGTTAGCAATACTAGACTTTTTGAGTTAATGAATTTTCTCTTTTGTTATAAATCACTGTACTCCTCTTTCTTTGTTATAAATCACTGTGTCCTTGCTATGTAAAAATGTAACTTTATCACTATCTTAAGACTAAATAGATCTTAAGGAGAAACAAGTTTTCTGATCGATTAACCTTTATCAATAGAAAGTAAGATGGGGCCATAAAATGTTGATCGGTCTCCAGACCAGAAGATATTGTGAACAAATGCAAGACCCTTGTAAGAACAAAGATATGCTGATAAGGGTCAGAGCAGCTGACCCTGCGTGGCTCTGTTTCTTACATTTATCTCTGTGTATAACTAAACGTATAAAAATGGACCTGGAAAATAAAGAAACGGGACCAGTTCCTGGAAAGACTGGTTTCCCCTGGGTGGTCTTTTCTCATTCTCTTCTTTTCTGGTTGAATTCCCATCTGGAGCGTGGAGGCTCACCATGTCTACTTACTTGCCCTGGCTTCTAAGACCCACAGGAGCGGGAGCCCAAGGCAGGGCACCTTCTGCTATTCAAGAGGGCACCAGTGGCCTATGTAGATGGTGCAAACTCCTTGTCTTGAAGTTTTATTGGTTTTCCACGTAAACCAAGTCATTCAACCTCTTTTTCTCTACTTATTTTCCTACTACACTATTTCTTTCTAATCTCCCTCCATGTCTTTAATTAAGCAATTAATTCCTCAGACGCTGACACCATCTCCGCTTCAAATTCCCTGGATCCCCTGGGCTGGACCTCGGCAGGAAAAGACTCTGATGCTAGAAATGATTGAAAGCAGGAAGAAAAGCATGTGACAGAGGATAAGATGGTTATATAGCATCACTAACTTAGTGCACATGAATCTGAGCAAACTCCAGTTGATAGTGGTAGGACAGAGGAGCCTGGTGAGCTGCAGTCAATGGGGTCGAAAAGAGTCTCACATGCCTTAGTGACTGAACAAGAACAACAATCCTGGGACCAATATTGGGAGAGTGATGGTAGCAATAGTGAAGAAAGGCACCTGGAAAATTAAACCAGAAGACCTCTGCTATTTCAAGTCCTCAAATTCCCCACATTCTTCTGAGAGTATGATAAAACAGGAAAGGCTTCAAGTCAGGATTACAAAATATTCTATGATAATATTTTAAATTAAGGAAGAGTAGAAAGCCCTGGGTAGCCTTGACACCTGACAACTAGAATCAATTTGCTTCTTTACCATGCCTTGATTTCTGTTTTTCTGTTTTAAATTTTCCAGTAAAGAATGAACCTATAAAATCCTAGACAACTCATTCTCAGACCCTACTAAATACAGAGCCTCAAATCTGTACTCACTCTCTCTTTCACTTTCCATGGGCTTATTTTGGAATCTTCATGTATGCTATAAACCCTCCCCAATCTGTGAGTAATAGATTGTCTTCTTCAAAGTTACCTTATGGTTTCTTACTGAGGGGTGTCCTCTTGCAATTGTAAGAACCACAAGAGCTGATTCAAATACAACATTGATTCCAATCTGGGAAATATCTGTGGGGTTCACCATGAGTAGTATGCGCCCATGCAAGTGACTCAGGAATTCCTAGACAATAACATTGCTGACATAACAATGCTGCAGCCCACAGATTTTGATGCTATATTTTTATTTTCATTTAGTTTAAGATATTTTCACAAGCAGTTTTATTTCTCATTATCCAATTTTTATACTTTTAATTTTTATTTTTATATTGTAGTCCTAGCTAGATTCTCTGGTATGATGTTGAATAGAAATAGTGAGACTGGCATTTCTAATAGTCCTTAATCTTAAAATGAAATCATCTAGTCTTTTGGCAGTTAGAATGATGTTGTCTGTGACCTTTTTTAAAAAATATCATTTCTCAGAAGAAAGCTTCCTACTATTCCTAGTTTCTTAAGTTTGTTTTTTTTTTTAAATTATGAAAGCATGTTGGATTTTATCCAAAGATTTTTCCTTATATCAATAGAAGTGTTTATGTGTTTCTTGTCTATTATCCTATTTACATAGAGTATTACATGAACTGATTTTCAGATAGCAAACCAACTTTGAATTCCTGGAATAAAGTTTGCTTCTTCATGGCAAAATTTTTTTTTTTTTTTTGTAATATGCTTCTAGATTAGTTTGCTGGTATATGGTTAAATATGGTTGTGTCTATATTCATATGAAGTCTTCTCCTGTTCTTAATAGATTTTAGTAGACTTCTTCATTTTCATTTTCTGTATGACCTTAGGATAATTTTCAGCTATTTTAAACAGGTTTGATATACATATATATATATATATATATATATATATAAAACACATATATATCAGACACACTGTGTCTGTATGTACCACTTTTGTGCTTTTCATTGGTGAGATCTTTATACCAGAAGTCCATGGGAATAATGCACTGGAGCATATGTTCTTGAACCAATATGCTATAAAGCCCAATTTTCTCTGGATGTGATTGTGGACTTCAGATATAAATAAGTAAATGCAATTAGAGAGTTCCAAACCAGTGACACACATTAAAATGTTGAACCATTATGGCAGTGGACCTTGGATATTTTTGTTTTCTTTTTTTAAAATATGTAACTCACTGATTTCAACTCTTCTCAAAGAGCTATGTGGCACAGGTGACAATCAGAGCTAAATGTCTTTTGTAAATTAAGATACAGCCAATTCTGTCTAGAGTAAAACCATTATATGTGATGGAACAAAGAGGCTTAGTTGAACAAATTTTTCAGTTCAGTTGAGTTCAGTCACGCAGTCGTGTCCGACTCTTTGCGACCCCATTAATCGCAGACGCCAGGCCTCCCTGTCCATCACCAACTCCCGGAGTTCACTCAGACTCACGTCCATTGACTCTGTGATGCCATCCAGCCATCTCATCCTCGGTCGTCCCCTTCTCCTCCTGCCCCCAATCCCTCCCAGCATCAGGGTCTTTTCCAATGAGTCAACTCTTCGCATGAGGTGGCCAAAGTACTGGAGCTTCAGTTTTAGCATCATTCCTTCCAAAGAAATCCCAGGGTTGATCTCCTTCAGAATGGACTGGTTGGATCTCCTTGCAGTCCAAGGGACTCTCAAGAGTCTTCTCCAACA
>SJXQ01012325.1:0-17445 GCA_006408695.1 Aepyceros melampus
ACATTACTTTGGCAACTAAGGTCCGTCTAGTCAAGGCTATGGTTTTTCCAGTGGTCATGTCTGGATGTGACAGTTGGACTGTGAAGAAAGCTGAGTGCCGAAGAATTGATGCTTTTGAACTGTGGTGTTGGAAAAGACTCTTGAGAGTCCTTTGGACTGCAAGGAGATCCAACCAGTCCATTCTGAAGGAGATCAGCCCTGGGATTTCTTTGGAAGGAATGATGCTAAAGCTGAAACTCCAGTACTTGGCCACCTCACGCAAAGAGTTGACTCATTGGAAAAGACTCTGATGCTGGGAGGGATTGGGGGCAGGAGAAGAAGGGGATGACAGAGGATGAGATGGCTGAATGGCATCACCGATTCGATGGATATGAGTCTGAGTGAACTCCAGGAGTTGGTGATGGACAGGGAGGCCTGGCATGCTGCAATTTACAGGGTCGCAAAGAGTCAGACATGACTGAGTGACTGAACTAAACTGAACTGAACAATATACAGTCTTGACATGCTCCTTTCTGATTTCGAACCAGTCTGTTGTTTCATGTCCAGTTCTAACTGTTGCTTCCTGACCTGCATACAGGTTTCTCAAGAGGCAGGTCAGGGGATCTGGCATTCCCATCTCTTTCAGAATTTTCCACAGTTTGTTTTGATCTACACAGTCAAAGGCTTTGGCATAGTCAATGAAGTAGAAGTACATGCTTTTCTGGAACTCTCTTGTTTTTTTAATAATCCAACGGATATGACAATTTGACCTCTGGTTCCACTGCCTTTTCTAAATCCAGCTTGAACATCTGGAAGTTCATGGTTCATGTACTGTGGAAGCCTGGCTGTCTTGGAGAATTTTGAGCATTATGTGAGATGAGTGCAATTGTGTATTAGTTTGAGCATTCTTTGGCATTGCCTTTCTTTGGGATTGAAATGAAAACTGACCTTTTCGAATCTTGTGGCCACTGCTGAGTTTTCCAGATTTGTTGGCATATTGAGTGCAGCACTTTCATAGCATCATCTTCCAGGATTTGAAATAGTCAACTGGAATTTCATCATCTCTCATGATTTGAAATAGCTCAATTTTAATTCCATCACCTCCACTAGCTTTGTTTTAGTGGTGCTTCCTAAGGCCCACTTGACTTTACATTCCAGGATGTCTGGCTCTAGGTGAGTGATCACACCATCATGATTATCTGGGTCATGGAAATCTTTTTTGTACAGTTCTTCTGTGTATTCTTGCCACCTCTTCTTAATATCTTCTGCTTCTGTTAGGTCCATATCATTTTTGTCCTTTATTGTGCCCATCTTTGCATGAAATGTTCCCTTGGTATCTCTAATTTTCTTGAAGACATCTCTAGTCTTTCCCATTCTATTGTTTTCCTCTATTTCTTTGCATGGATCACTGAGGAAGGCTTTCTTATCTCTCCTTGCTATTGTTTGGAACTCTGCATTCAAATAGGTATATCTTTCCATTTCTCCTTTGCCTTTTGCATCTTTTCTTTTCTCAGCTATTTGTAAGGGCTTGTCAGACAACCATTTTGCCTTTTTACATTTCTTTTTCTTGAGGATGGTTTTGATCACTGCCTCTTGTACAATGTTCATATGTACCTCCGTCCATAGTTCCTCAGGCACTGTATCAGATCTAATCCCTTGAATCTATTTGTCACTTTCACTGTGTAATTATAAGGGATTTGATTTAAGTCATACCTGAATGGTCTAGTGGTTTTCCCTACTTTCTTCAATTTAATCCTGAATTTGGCAATAAGGAGAAAATCTAGAAACTATGAGGAAAATTAACATAATCAATTCTTAAAATTATAAATACAGATTTTTAATGGCTCCATTATATTTTATTAAATACAAGGGCCACAATTTACTACCATCCACATATTATTAAATATCTGTAGAGTTTCCAATATATTGTTATTACAAATAACACTCTAAAGAACATATCAGTGTTACTCTAGGATTGTCTCTGAATGATCTTTAATATACTGAAATTTATGGTATCCCATTTTTGTTGAAAATAACTGGGTCATTGGCTTAAGTCCAGGAAACATGTTACAGAAGCCCTTTTAAAGATAGCCTATTTTAAAGAACTAGCGATTTAGAGATCTGTATGATCTTTTTACCACCTGGTGCCTTCTTTGTCCTTCATACTGTGAAGGTTTTGTTGGCAATGTCTAGGATTTTTTCAGTTACTGAGGCTAAGAATTACCACCCTGCCTGAGAATTTAGTTGTCTCTAATAGGCAATGAGGACCTTTGTAGACAAAGGTTACATATTGTAAACTTACATATTGTAAACTCAACCTGACATGATTAAGAATGTCACTCAACCTCACCCAGATTTCTGGTTTTCTTAATTGCCCATAATAATTCTACTCTGTATTTTGTTAACACTTTCCTAACCTTATTTTTTTTTAATCTGTTTTATATCTTGGAATAATAAGCTCTACAGTTATAGTTGGGTGACATGGGAACACAAGAGAAATTTTTTGAGCCTTGTTTTTGCTGTGTCTGGTGGTAGAGAGAGCTGTTGTTTCATTGGTTCTTTTTACCCTTTCATTACCAACTTTTACAGAAACTGAACTGGTTATGAAGAACCAGGAGATTGTATAAAAACTCAGGTATTACTAGAAAAGAAAAGGACCAATGAGAAAGAAGAATTTTTTTTTCTAAAAATGTGGGTTTTTGTTTTTTCTTTATGATGAAGAGATAGAAAACTTACCTTCAGAAATGAAAACTTCTGTTATGATTAACATTGGAAAGGAATCTGATGAAAGATTCTTTCTTGTTTATTTCAGCTTCAGGGTTATTGTCAGCAACAGGCTAGTTGTCTTGAAAAGCCCACTTGCCACTCACTGAAGACGTTCAAGGTGTGCCCCTCACTTTGAAAGGTGGAATGGTTTATCCACAGAAACTGTGACAAAAA
The DNA here is from genome assembly GCA_006408695.1 of Aepyceros melampus. Lineage (NCBI taxonomy): Eukaryota > Metazoa > Chordata > Mammalia > Artiodactyla > Bovidae > Aepyceros > Aepyceros melampus. The sequence goes on from SJXQ01012325.1 coordinate 2,920, forward strand.
CTATTCCAGCTACCATACCGTCTAGCTTTTTAGCAGCTACTCAGATCTCAGCCTTCCAATAGCTCATTTCATACAGCATTTTAAAATATGACTTCTCATAAAGCTCACTGGTCCAATTTATCCATCACAATTATATTTTTTTACTAACAGGGTCTTCATGCATTTTAATAAAATTCTGCAGAATAATGACATCTTGTGTAAATCAAATAATATGAAATATCCCACCTATTTATAAACTGTCTCAGGTAAAAGAGGATGGAAGCCCTATTTTATGAATGTCAGTTCTCTTATGAAGTCTTAAGTAGGACTAATGCAAAAGTGATTTCCACATTCCAGCTTAGACAGTAAAATCAGCAAGGTGGCCATACTCACTCATTGGGGGTGCCCTTCTGGCCACAAAAGTAGCCCTGGCTGTCTGTAGGATAGGCCACTCTTCTGGGGTCACCATTGACCCAGGCTGTAGGAACAAGAAAAGACAAAACAATCAGCAACAGCTGGCTAAAGGCAGTCTGATTTGAGAAATTAGAATGCACCACTGCAACACACTAACCTCTCCCCTCAGTCACAAAAGATTATTGATTTTCTCCAAAGAGTAATTTCTTAATGAAAAGCAAAATAAAATACGGATGAATCAGTCAGAAAGCACATTTATTATTCTCTCGGGATTCATCTGGGTTGTAGCCAAAGCATGAGGTAACACATTTAGAAAATGACATTTATTAAAATGTGAATTAGAGGGCACACTACAAATGCTTGGTTGGCAAGAAGTCACTTTGCTAGGGTTCAAAATGAAATGATTTCATATCAGAGCTAATAAATCTACAGTAAATATTATGATGTAATTCTTTTAGGCTATACATAAGTGAAGATAATTTCAAAATTTCAAGAAATGAAACTATAATGTCCAATTCAAATTGGCTAGTTCTTTATGATCTGTTATGACACTGTAAAGGCTAACAGTAGCAATTTTTGAAGTAACACACAATAAAAATTCAGTATACATTTTGTCTAATAATCTCAAACTGCCTATAAATATCCAGTGTTTTCAAACTTCATGAAACTGAAGACTTGATTCTGTTTTCTTTGAAGATGCTAGGTAGGGTCATATAAATTCATCATCCTTATTTTCTAAGAATTATACACTTGCCAGCTATATTAGAGAACCACATAAGTAATATATGGTAGCTAAATTGGGAGATACTCTAACTGAATGCTTATAATTTCTCTAATTCGATTAATGCAATTCTATGTGGCAACCTGAAAGTGAAAGTGTTAGTCATTCAGTCATGTACAACTCTGTGTGACTCCCACAGACTGTAGTCCATCAGGCTCCTCTGTCATGGAATTCTCCAAGGAAAAAATATTGGAGCGGGTAGCCATTCCATTCTCTAGGAGACCTTCCAACTCAGCGATCAAACCCAGGTCTCCCATATTGCAGGCAGGCTCTTTACCGTCTGAACCACTTTCTCTCTCCCTAGGAACTTCCCTGGGTTGGGAAGATCCCCTGGAGAAGGCAACGGCTACCTACTCCAGTGTTCTTGCCTAGAGAATCCCATGGACAGAGGAGCTGGGCAGGCTATAGTCCATGAGGTCACAAAAAGTCGGACACGACTGAGCAACTAACACTTTCATGTGGCTCGGAAGTCTGTGGGAGAATGAAACCATGTATATGTATGGCTGAGTTTCTTTGCTGTTCACCTGAAACTATTGCAACATTTTATCAGTTATACTCCCAATATAAAATAAAAAGTTAAAAAAAAACAATTCCTAAAAAATAAAAAAAACAGTTCCTAAAAATTTGAAAGATGCATTAGTCACTGAACGTTTGCCTCTGCATATGGAAAACCTATCTCTTTGTCCTTTGCTTCTTTTAACATTTGCCCAGGTATCTCCTTACCCACATTGAATGGATTTGACAGTTCATGTTACAATTCAATCACTCATATATACACGGCCTGTGTGACTTGGAAAGATAAAAATAAATCAATTCTGAATGAGAATTTTAATATGGAAGAGAAATTTTTCTCAATTTTTATCATCCATCCAAGCCTTTCCTTTTAGTATCCAAGCACCCAGAAAAGTCTCCATTATCAGTTTCATCTTCTAAATACCTTCTTATAAAATCTGACTCATTCAGGCAGTTCTCGCCCATCTTCATTTCCCAGAATAAATAAAGTGGATTATAAATAAGCATTTAAGTGACAACTAAGTGTTCAATGTACAATGTCTCTAGACATTGTTTTATTAAATTCTGTTTTTATAACTTAGTTTGTCAGATACCTAAGAGATCTAATTTTACAAACTCTATTTTCTGTAATATATTTCTTTAAACCTTATCCCTAAATGTTTAGTCCTTTTTTATATGCTTAATTCAAAATGGGCACCTAAAGAACCATTTCATCCTCTGTCGTCCCCTTCTCCTCCTGCCCCCCACCCCAAACTTTCCCAGCATCGGGGTCTTTTCCAATGAATCAGTTCTTCGCATCAGGATGAGATGGTTGGATGGCATCACTGACTCAATGGACAAGAATCTGAGCAAGCTCTGGGAGTTGGTGATGGATAGGAAAGCCTGGCGCGCTGAATTCCATGGGGTCTTAAAGAGTCAGACACGACAGAGCGACTGAACTGAACTGAAAGAAGCATTTGGATTGCAACATTTGCTGCTTAATATTTTTACGACCCTGAAAAAGTCACTGAAATGTTTTAGTTGTGGCTTTCTTATTTGTTACTAAAAATGGTTATAGTAATACCCAATCCCAAAGAATGTTGAAAATATGAAAGAAGATAAAGTGGAATGCCTAATGTGGTACTAGGCATACAACGCGGACCTAATAATGCAAGTTCCTGTCTTACTTGGATTTCATGGAAACCAAACACTGATGCAAGTAGCTAATTAGCAAAGTGATTTTAGTTAAGTGAAAGTGAAGAGAGTGAGACAGGGAAGGGAGCAAAGTCAATAAAGGGCATGTTAATGAGTGGGATAATGTCGTGAGTGAGGTGACTCCATGCTGGTGGGGACCTTCTCAGGAACCATAAAGAAGAACATCAGCCCATGTCGCCACGTCAGTGGGCCTGAGGAAACTATCCGCCGTAGCCGCAAGCAAACTCAGAAGGACTGAGGGGTTGAGGGGTTGGGGTAACACCTGCAATAGTTGTTTTTTGTGGGTTTTTTTTGGTCATCCTCAGTCATCCAATTAAAGAAATTACTAAATGCCTAGACGTCAATACCAGTTTAGTTTATGTCAGAGTTCTCAACAAAACACGTGAAAATGAGAGAATTAGGTCTATAGAAGACTTGGAGACGAGGTGGGACTTGGGAAAGACTGGGAAATGACTAGGATTTGAGAAGGAATCGGGAAGGTGACCAGGAGTAGGGAAGGAATTATAGATTGATGAAACAGTGTTATAATAAGAGGCTTCAATTTATTAAATGCTTACCTATATCAAGTATTATGCTAAATGTATTACATCCATTTCTCATTTGAATCTCACAATAGCCTGTGAAGTGGACATTATTTTCACTTCAACTATTTGCAGCTCAGAGTTTTATTTACTTCTTAAGATCACTCAGGTTTTAAGCAGCATAAACAGGGTTTGAACTTAGGAGTGCTGCTCTCTAGGGCTCATGAGTTAAACACTAGATTATAGTCGCTGTACTGCTGCCTACTAAAGGGTAGATTAGGAGAGAGCTTGTTAACAGTGGGAAACAACAAGATGTCAGCATAATGAGGATCAGCAGTATGTTAGACACATATGGTAGGAAAGGAGATAACACAGGTAATTTTGGAGCCTCTGCCATCTGTACAAAAGAGCTTTGTACTTGGCAGGAGAAAGCATCTGGCTGACAGGGATCTGATGCCCAGGGACGATGGAGGGAAAGATGAAGATGAAGTGTCAAGGGAAGAGTTTTCCTTGATTTTGTAGTTTTGGATTACTAAGTGGCTGCTACAGCTCTCCATGCAGCCTCTAGCACAGAAGTGTTGCTGCAGGTGTTCTGTGTTTGAGCTAGAACATCAAGACTTTGAGCTGAAAGTTGCAAGGGTCAGTTCAAACAAGTCACCTCAATCAAAGATATCTAGTTCTCTCTCTCTCTTTTTAAGTCTTTATTGAATTTATTACAATATTGCTTGTTTTATGCTTTGGTGTTTTGGCTGTGAGGCATGCAGGATCTTAGCTGACTAGGGGTCGAACCTGCAGCCTCTGCATTGGAAGGCAAAGTCTTATCCACTGGATTAAAGGAAAGTCCCTCTAGTTCTCTTGGTCTTCTTCATTAAGTCCACATCTCTCCACACTTCCACTGGAGGAATATGGCAGGGGGAAAAAGAGAGGCGGGAAAAGGAAATATACAGTAGCAGTTATTCTGTCCCTTAGGAAATCAAGGGGCTTCTCACAGTTTACTCCCTTTCTTGCAATTTCTCTCTTCATGGAAATTCTAGAACTGTGCTGTCCAATATGGATAGCTACTAACCACATGTCTACTTCACACACAAATGTGGCTTATCTGAAGCGAGCCATACTATAACTGTGAAATATATTTCAGGTTTTAAAGACAGTATGAACAACAACAAAAAAGAATGTAAATATCTCATTAATACTATTTATGTTGATTATATTTGAAATTATAATATTTGGTATGGTTAATTTTAAAAGGTATATTATTATAACTAATTTCATCTGTTTTTTTTACTCCCATAAATGTAGCTACTAGGAAATTTAACATTACATATATGACTCGCTTGAGTTTCTCCAGGATAGATCTATTTTAGAATATTTCCCCACAAACGTCAGGGCTCATATAAGGTAATTAATAGTGCCATAGCATCATGGCTATGTGAGTCCCTCTCAGCCCCATCATACTCAACACATCCTTTTTATAACAAATATTTGACAATGCTCCTTTTATAAAAATCTTGAAATAATATTTATAAAACATAACTTATCTACCATAAATTCTTTTAAAAACAATAAAGTGTACTAACTGTAATGTAAATGATAAATTAAAAATTAATTTAAAATTAAACTATGCATAAAAATATGCAAATGCTCACATATGACCAAACTAGAGGACACAATGGAATAGTCAGATGCTTGTACCTATAGATAGAATCATCGAATATAACCGTTATAATTGCAGGAGGATTCAAGCAATTGTGCAGGAGATTCAAATACTACAAGTGGTGTTATTAGTCATATGATTTTCCTAAATGAACAAATTTTATTAAATTAAAACAAAAAATACAATATTTCTTTAAATTCTTTGAGAGATATTAAAACCACACAAAAATAAAAATGTGTGATTTTTTTTGTTTTTTTTTTTTAATTTTTATTTTTTTAGTTTGTTTTGCTTTACAATACTGTACTCATTTTGCTACACATCAACATGAATCAGCCACGAGTGTACATGAACTCCCAATCCCGACCCCCACCTCCCCCCCTCCCGCCCCACACCCTCTCTCTGGATTATCCCCGTGCATCAGTCCCAAGCATCCTGCATCCTTATCAAACCTGGACTGGCGATTCGTTTCACTTATGATATCACACATGTTAATTATACACATCTCCACCCACCCTTCCTCTCATTAAAAGATAGTAATACCTCCAAAACATTGTAATAATCAAATCAATTTTCCCAAAGATCTCCTATGCAGTGATATTGCTCCAGTTGAGAATCACTTTAGATGTTCTTTCACATTCTGAAAAATCTAATATATACATATAAATTTCACATTATTTTCTCCCAGATTTTTGGGGAGATATGTTCTCAGAAAGTTATTATAATTTAATCCCATGTACTTGTAAAAATTCACTTGTTTATTTTTCTATAGTCCACATATAAGTGATACAGTATTTATCTTTCTCCATCTGATCTATTTAACTAAACATAATTCCCTCCACGTTCATCCTTGGTGTTGCAAATGGTGAAATTTTCACTCTATTTTATGACTGAGTACTGTACCACTGTATGTATTTGGGTATGCATGCGTGCGTGCACACACACACACACACACACACACCCTCCCTACATCTTTGTCCAGTCATCTCTTGTTGGGCATTCAGGTTGCTTCCATTATCTTAGAAATTTATAAATAATGCTGCTATGAAGACTGCAGCACACATGTCTTTTCAAATTAGTGTTTTTGTTTCTTTGAAGTGGAATTACAGGGTCATATGGTATTTGTATCTTTTGTACTTTTGAGAAACCTCTGTTCTGTTTTCCATAGTGGTTGCACCAATTTACAATCCCACTAACAGTGTACAAGGGTTCCCTTTTCTCTGAATCCTCACCATTTGTTATTTGTGTTCTTTTTTGAAAATATTTGTTCTTAAAGGTGTGAGGTGATAACTACTAGTGGTAGTTTTAATTTGCATTTCTCTGATGATTAATAATGTTGATCATCTTTTCAAGTACCCATTGGCCATCAGTGTGTATTCTTTTAAAAAAGGTATATTTTAAAATTTGTGTAGAAGGAGAAAATACTTCAAATAGCCAAGGCAATCTTAAGAAAGAAGAACAGAGCTGGAGGAACCATGCTTCTTCAGTTCAGACTATACAACAAAGCTACAGTAATCAAATACTGTGCTATTGGTTTAAAAATGAACACACACATAGAACAATAGAGCAGAATAGAAAGTCCAGAGACAAACTCACACATTTATAGCCAATGCACAGGAAAGGAGGCAAAAGTATATAATGGAGAAAAGACAATTTCTTCAGTAGGTGGTGTTGGGAAAACTGGAGACCTAGATGCAAAAGAATGAAATCAGAACATTCTCTAATACCATATACAAAAATAATCCTAAAATGGATTAAAAATCTATTTATGTAAGATTAGTTCAGTTCAGTCACTCAGTCGTGTTCGACTCCTAGTGACCCCATGCATTGCAGCACGTCAGGCCTCCCTGTGCATCACCAACTCCTGGAGTTTACTCAAACTCATGCCCATTGAGTTCGTGATGCCATCCGACCATCTCATCTTCTGCTGTCCCCTTCTTCTCTCGCCTTCAATTTTTCCCATCATCCAGATCTTTTCAAACGAGTCACTTCTTCGCATCAGGTGGCCAAAGTATTGGATTTCAGCTTCGATATCAGTCCTTCCAATAAACAATCAGGACTGATCTCCTTTAGGATGGACTGGCTGGATCTCCTTGCAGTCCAAGGGACTCTCAAGAGTCTTCTCTAACACCACATTTCAAAAGCATCAATTCTTCTGTGCTCAGCTTTCTTTATAGTCCAACTATCACATCCATACAAAACTACTGAAAAGATTGTAGCCTTGACTAAATGGACCTTTGTTGGCAAAGTAATGTGTGCTTTCTAATATGCTGTCCACATTAGTCATAACTTTTTTTCCAAGGAGCAAACATCTTTCAACTTCAGGGCTGCAGTCACCATCTGCAGTGATTTTGGAGCCCCCCCAAATAAACTCTGCCACTGTTTCCATTTTTTCCCATCTATTTGCCATGAAGTGATGGGGCAGGAGGCCATGATCTTCATTTTCTGAATACTGAGCTTTAAGCCAACTTTTTCACTCTCCTCTTTCACTTTCATCAAGAGGCTCTTTAGTTCTTCACTTTCTGCCATAGGGTGGTGTATCTGCATATATGAGGTTATTGCTATTTCTCCTGGCAATCTTGATACCAGCTTGTGCTTCATCCAGCCCAGCGTCTCTCATAATGTATTCTGCATAGAACTTAAATAAGCAGGGTGACAATATACAGCATTGATGTACTCCTTTCCCGATTTGGAATCAGTCTGTTGTTCCATGCCCAGTTCTAACTGTTGCTTCCTGACCTGCATACAGATTTCTCAGGAGGCAAGTCAGGTGTTCTGGTATTCCCATCTATTTAAGAATTTTCCATGGTTTCTTGTGATCCACACAGTCAAAGGCTTTGGCATAGTCAATAAAGCAGAAGTACCTGTTTTTCTGGAACTCTTGCTTTTTCAATGATCCAACAGATGTTGGCAATTTGATCTCTGGTTCCTATGACTTTTTAAATCCAGCTTGAACATCTGGAAGTTCATGGTTCACATACTGTTGAAGCCTGGCTTGGAGAATTTTGATCATTTCTTTGCTAGCGTTTGGGATGAGTGCAATTGTGCAGTAGTTTCAGCATTCTTTGGCATTGCCTTTCTTTGGCATTGAAATGAAAACTGACCTATTTTGAGTCCTGTGGCCACTGCTGAGTTTTCCAAATTTGCTGGCATATTGAGTGCAGTACTTCCACAGCATCATCTTTAGGATCTGAAATAGCTCAATTGGAATTCCATCACCCCCACTAGCTTTGTTTGTAGTGATGCTTCCTGAGGCCCACTTGACTTCACATTCCAAGATGTCTGGCTGCAGGTGAGTGATCACATCATCGTGATTATCATGGTCATGAAGATCTTTTTTGTACAGTTCTTCTGTGTATTCTTGCCACCTCTTCTTACTATCTTCTGCTTCTGTTAGGTCCATACCATTTCGGTCCTTTATTGAGCCCATCTTCATACGAAATGTTCCCTTGTTATGTCTAATTTTCTTGAAAAGACCTCCGGTCTTTCCCATTCTATTGTTTTCCTCTATCTCTTTGCATTGATCACTGAGGAAGGCGTTCTTATTTCTCCTTGCTATTCTTGGAATTCTGCATTCAAATGGGTATATATTTCCTTTTCTCTTTTGCCTTTCTCTTCTCTTCTCAGGTATTTGTAAGGCCTCTCCAGACAGCCATTTTGCTTTTTTGCATTTGTTTTTCATGAGGATGATCTTTCTCCTTGTCTCCTGTACAATGTCCATAATTCATCAGGCATTTTCTGTCTGTTACATCTAGTCCCTTGAATCTATTTCTCACTTCCACTACATAATCATAAGGGATTTAATTTAGGTCATACCTGAATGGTCCAGTGGTTTTCCCTACTTCCTTCAGTTTAAGTCTGAATTTGGCAATAAGGAGTTCATGATCTGAATCACAGTCAGCTCTCAGTCTTGTTTTTGCTGACTGTATAGGGCTTTTCCATCTTTGGCTGCATAGAATATAATCAATCATATATTGGTATTGACCATCTGGTGATGTCCATGTGCAGAGTCTTCTCTTGTTTTGTTGGAATATGGTGTTTGCTATGACCAGTGCTTTCTCTTGGCACAACTCTATTAGCCTGTGCCCTGCTTCATTCTGTACTCCAAGGCCAAATTTGCCTGTTACTCCAGGTGTTTCTTGACTTCCTACTTTTGCATTCATCTTCTATAATGAAAAGGACATCTTCTTTGGGTGTTAGTTCTAAAACCTTTGTAGGTCTTCATAGAACTGTTCAATTCAGCTTCTTCAACATTACTGGTTTGGTCACAGACTTGGATTTTCATGATATTGAATGGTTTGCCTTGGAAACAAACCGAGATCATTCTATCATTTTTGAAATTGCATCCAAGAACTGCATTTCTGACTTTTTTGTTGACTATGATGGCTACTCCATTTCTTAAGGGATTCTTGCCCAAAGTAGTAGATATAATAGTTCTGAGTTAAATTCATCCATTCCAGTCCATTTTAGGTCACTGATTCCTAAAATGTTGACATTCACTCTTGCTATCTTGTTTGACCATTTCCAACTTGCCTCAATTCATAGACCTAACATTCCAGGTTCCTATGCAATATTGCTCTTTACAGCATTGGACCTTGCTTCCATCACCAGTCACACCCACAACTGGGTGTTGTTTCTGTTTTGGCTCCATCCCTTCATTCTTTCTGGAGTTATTTCTCCACTGATCTCCAGTAGCATATTGGGCACTGACCGACCTGGGGAGCTCACCTTTCAGTGTCCTATCTTTTTGCTTTCTCCTACTGTTTATGGGGTTCTCAGGGCAAGAATTCTGAAGCAGTTTGCCATTCCCTTCTCCAGTGGACCACGTTTTGTCAGAACTCTCCACCATGACCCGTCTGCTTTTGGTGGCCCTACACAGCATGGCTCATAGTTTCATTGTTTAGACAAGGCTGTGGTCCATGTGATCAGATTGGTTAGTTTTCTGTGATTGTGGTTTTCAGTCTGTAGGTCCTCTAATGGAGAAGGATAAGAGCCTTTTGGAAACTTCCTAATGGGAGAGACTGACTGAAGGGGAAACTGGGTCTTGTTTTGATGGGCAGGGCCGTGCTCAGTTCAGTTCAGTTCAGTTCGGTTGCTCAGTCGTGTCCAACTCTTTGCGACCCTGTGAATAGCAGCACGCTAGGCCTCCCTGTCCATCACCAACTCCCGGAATTCACTCAAACTCACGTCCACTGAGTCAGTGATGCCATCCAGCCATCTCATCCTCTGTCGTCCCCTTCTCCTCCTGCCCCCAATCTCTCCCAGCATCAGAGTTTTTCCAATGAGTCAACACTTCGCATGAGGTAGCTAAAGTATTGGAGTTTCAGCTTTAGCATCAGTCCTTCCAATGAACACCCAGGACTGATCTCCTTTAGAATGGACTGATTGGATCTCCTTGCAGTCCAAGGGATTCTCATGAGTCTTTTCCAACACCACAGTTCAAAAGCTTCAATTCTTCGGTGCTCAGCCTTCTTCACAGTCCAACTCTCACATCCATACGTGACCACTGGAAAAACCATAGCCTTGACTAGATGGACCTTAGTCAGCAAAGTAATTCCTCTGCTTTTGAATATGCTATCTAGGTTGGTCATAACTTTCCTTCCAAGGAGTAAACGTCTTTTAATTTCATGGCTGCAATCACTATCTGCAGTGATTTTGGAGCCCCCAAAAATAAAGTCTGACACTGTTTCCACTGTTTCCCCATCTATTTCCCATGAAGTGATGGGACCAGATGCCATGATCTTTGTTTTCTGAATGTTGAGCTTTAAGCCAACTTTTCCACTCTCCTCTTTCACTTTCATCAAGAGACTTTTTAGTTCCTCTTCGCTTTCTGCCATAAGGGTGTCATCTGCATATCTGAGGTTATTGATATTTCTCCTAGCAATCTTGATTCCAGCTTGTGCGTCTTCCAGTCCAGCATTTCTCATGATGAATGGGCCATGCTCAGTAAAACTTTAATCCAATTTTCTGTTGATGGGTGGAGCTATGTTCCCTCCCTGCTATGTAAGATTAGAATGTACACTGGATTCCAACGTAAGATTGGAAACCATAAAACTCCTAGAAGAAAACAGGCTGAATAGTCTTTGACAAAAAAAATGTAGCAAGACTTTTGGCTCTGTCTCCTAAAGCAAAAGAATAAAATAAATAAATGGGACCTAATTAAACTTAAAAGCTTTTGCACAGCCAAGGAAACCATGAACAAATCAAAACATAACCTATTGAATTGGAGAAAATATTTGCAAATGATATGGCCAAGAAGGGGTTAATATCCAAATTCTATAAACAGCTCCTACAACTTAACATCAAAAAAGCCATCAACTTGATTAAGAAATAGGCAGAAGACCTGAATAATCTCATTTTCTCTTTTAAATTAAATTTTATAGGTGAATAGTTGTTTTACACAGAGAAAGAAATGGCTATGCACTACAGTACTCTTGCCTGGAAAATTTCATGGATGGAGGAGCCTGGGAGGTTACAGTCCATGGGGTCGCGAAGAGCTGGATACAAGTGAGCGACTTCACATTCACTTTTCCCTTTCATTCATTGGAGAAAGAAATGGCAACCCACTCCAGTATTCTTGCCTGGAAAATCCCAGAAACAGAGGAGGCTGGTGGGCTGCTGCCTATGGGGTTGCACACAGTTGGACACGACTGAAGTGACTTAGCAGCAGAAGCAGTTGTTTTACAATGTTGTAATTTTCTGCTGTACAGCAGTCAGTCAGCTATATGTATACATATACCCCATTCATTTACTTTTATTCAGCTGATCACCATGTATCAGTTCAGTTCAGTTTAGTTTCTAAGTCATATCCAACTCTTTGTGACCCCATGGACTACAGCACACCAGGCCTCCCTGTCCATCACCAACTCCCAAAGTTTGCTCAAACTCATGTGCATCGAGTCGGTGATGCCATCCAACCATCTCGTCCTCTGTGGTCCCCTTCTCCTCCTGCCTTCTATCTTTTCTAGCATCAGGGTCTTTTCAAATGAGTCAGTTCTTTGCACCAGGTCGCCAAAGTATTGGAGTTTCAGCTTCAGCATTAGTCCTTCCAATGAATATGCAAGGTTGATTTCCTTTAGGATTGACTAGTTTGATCTCCTTGCAATCCAAGGGACTCTCAAGAATCTTCTCCAACACCACAGTTCAAAAGCATCAATTCTTCGCCGCTCACCTTTCATTATAGTCTAATTCTCACATCCATACATGACTACTGGAAAAACCATAGCTTTGACTAGACAGACCTTTGTCAGCAAAGTAATGTCTCTGCTTTTTATTATGATGTTGTGGTTGGTCATAGATTTTCTTCCAAGGAGCAAGCGTCTTTTAATTTCATAGCTGCAGATCACCACGTACAGCGGCTTTCAAATATGTCTATAAATTATTTTACTTTTTTTTTTTCAGATAGTGGTGCTTAATGTCCTAGCCCTTGATTGCGGACTAGACTTAGTGACTGTTTCTAGTGAATAGAATGTGACAGAATAACATTTGATGACTTCCAAGAATAGGTCATAAAAGGCAATGCAGCTTTCTCTTTGCTTTCCCTCTCTCCCTTTAGATCAGTAGCTCTACGGGAAGCCATATGACATGACATGAGGACACTCAGACAGTCCTACAGATAAAGCCTACATTATTGTCAGCAGTCAGTGAGAACTGAAGCTTCCTGCTAACATCCATGCAAGGGAACCATCTAGAAGGCTAATCCCTGACCGCAGTCAAGCCTTCAGCTGATTGTGACTTTGGCTTGCATCTTGACTGCTAATTCATGAAGAACTCAGAGCCAGGGCTACCCAACTTTAAGCTATTCCCAATTTCTGAACACAGAAACTGTGAGACAAGAAATCTTTATTTGAGTGATTTTCTGGTGACTGAGTGGTTAACAGTCTGCTTGGTAATGCAAGGAACATGGGTTTGAATCCCTGGTCTGGGAAGATTCCACACGCCACAGGGTGACTAAGCCCCACGCACCCAACTACTGAGCCTGTGCTCCGCAACAGGAGAAGCCACCCAATGAGAAGCCTGCACACCACTACTTGAAAGTTGCCCCCCACTTGCTGTAAGTAAAGAAAGCTCATGCAGCAACAAAGATCCAGCACAGCCTAAAATAAATAAAATTTAAAAAAAATTTTTTTAAAGAATGTTTATTTTACCTTGCCAAGTTTGGGAGTAATTTCCTATCCAGCAATAGATAATTAACTTCCATATAGCTTTTAAAATCTTTTATATACTTAAAGGAAGCAGTTAAATCTTTTTCTCCTTCCACATAAATATTCACAATACTTAAATTTTATTTTCTATTTGATTTGTTTTGTCATGTTTTAAACGCATAGCTACAACAGCTAGGATTTAATTATTTTTTGTTGCTTCACTATATGATTTAATACATGGAGACTGCAACGTGATTTACAATATTCCTTAGGGCCTATCTAACTAGTCATACAGTATCTGATACCTATTTACCTTACTTCTTTTAAAAAAGTTAACAGAGGGATTTGCCTAGTGATCCAGGGGTTAAGACTTCACCTTCCAGTGCAGAGGGTGCAGGTTTGATCCCTACCTGGGGATCTAGGACCCCACGTGTCTCACACCCAGAAAACCAAAACATAAAACAGAAGCAATATTACAGAAGTTAATATAAAAAGCTTTATCTTAAAGTAGCAGTCTAGAATACAGCAAACTCCCATTCATTCATCTAGACTGAATTGTCAGTCATCAAATTTCTATTAACTATCATTCATTCATTCATTTGGCCTTACTATGAGATAGGCACATAAAGACTCTGAAAATATAGAGATGAACACATTTATACTTAGTATAACACTAACTAATAATTAGCACATTCTCCCTAAGGAAACTATGTATCACCCTGTTTGGCCAGTGAAGAGGGAAGATGGTTTCTGAAGAATGATAATGGATTTGCTTTAGCTTAACCAAGTCACGGCCTTAATTTTGGCTACTGTTAAAGCTGTAGTCTCTCTACTAGAATAAATCAAACCAGCTTTTGTCAGCTTGGACACAGTAACTGATCTATTAATAACAAAAGCTTTCACAAACGCTTTCCCAGTAAGTGTAAAACCCCAGGAGCATTTGCTTCCACCTGGTAGGGACACTGCTGCATCCCCACTGTCTCCCCTGAAGTTACATGACCCCCTGGCTCTTTGTCACAGTTTAGTCTGCAGGGTTTGAATAATATCTTTCTTCACAGGATACCACACAAATCCCTTACACTGATGGCCTCATGCTCATAAGATCTGGAGAGTACTGGATGGCATGCAATCCAGATGTCTTACAAAGACATATGTGTGCTAATGGAAGGGAGATAAATCTCATGAAAATGCAGGAGTCCTTCAGTGAAGATCTGAGGGTCGGGTAGTGATATCTCCTCCAAAGTAAAAGATATGCTGCTGTACCTTGCACTGTCTGTTATTAAAAAAGAGGCACAGCATTTAATGGCTGCCCCTAGAAATAAAGTGCTT
>SJXQ01012326.1:0-21534 GCA_006408695.1 Aepyceros melampus
AGCAGAGGACATTCTAGCTGGGGATACAGCATGAACAGAAGAAACCCACATTCACAGAATGGTGAGCTCTCCAATTACAATGGAGCATCTAATCACAAAGAAAGGCAATGGCAAAGAATGCCCAAACTACTGTACAGCTGCACTTATTTCACCTGCTGGCAAAGTAAGGCTCAAAATCCTTCAAGCTAAGTTTCCAAAATACGTGAACCAAAAACTTCCAGATGTACAAGCTGGATTTAGAAAAGACAGAGGAGTTCAGTTCAGTTGCTCAGTCGTGTCCAACTCTTTGTGATCCCTTGAACTGCAACATGCCTGTCCATCACCAGCTCCCAAAGCTTGCTCAAAACTCATGTCCATCGAGTCTGTGATGCCATCCAACCATTTCACCCTCCATTGTCCCCTTCTCCTCCTGCCTTCGATCTTTTCCATCATCAGTCTTTTACAGTGAGTCAGTTCTTCGCATCAGGTGGCCAAAGTATTGGAGTTTCAGCTTCAGCAAAGCCAGAGGAACCAGAGATCAAATTGCTAACATCTATTGGATCATCGAAAAAGCAAGAGAATTCCAGAAAACATCTATTTCTGTTTCATTGACTACACTAATGTCTTTGAATGTGTGGATCACAACAAACTGTGGAAAATTCTTAAAGAGATGGGAATACCATACCACCTTACCTGTCACCCTAGAAGACTGTACGCAGGTCAAGAAGCACCAGTTGGAACCTGACATGGAACAACAGACTGGTTCAAAACTGGGAAAGGAGTATGTCAAGGCTACATATTGTTGCCTTGCTTATTTAACTTATATGCAGAGTACAGCATGAAAAACTGGGCTGGATGACTCACAAACTGAAATCAAGATTGCTTGGAGAAAGATCAAGAACCTCAGATATGCAGATGACAACACCCTAGTGGCAGAAAGCAAAGAGGATCTAAAGAGACCCTTGATGAAGGTGAGAAGAGGAGAGTGAAAAAGCTGGCTTAAAACTCAATATTCAAAAAAACTAAGATCGTGACATCTAATCCTATCACTTCATGGCAAATACATGGTGGAAAAATGGAAAACAGTGGCAGACTTTCTTTTCTTGGGCTCCAAAATCACTGCAGATGGCGCAGCAGCCATGAAATTAAAAGACGCTTGCTCCTTGGAAGAAAAGCTATGACACACCTAGACAGCATATTAAAAAGCCGACACATCACTTTGCTGATGAAAATCTATATAGTCAAAGCTGTGGCTTTTCCAGTAGTCACGGGGATGTGAGAGATGGACCATAAAGAAGGCTAAGTGCCAAAGAATTGGTGCTTTTGAACTGTGCTGTTGGAGAAGACTCTTGAGAGTCCCTTGAACTTCAAGGAGATCCAACCAGCCAGTCCTAAAGGAAATCAACCCTGGATATTCATTGGAAGGACTGATGCTAAGGCTGAAACTCCAATACTTTGGCCACCTGATGTGAAGAGCTGACTCAACAGAAAAGACCTTGATGATGGGAAAGACTGAGGGCAGGAGAAGGGGAAGACAGGATGAGATGGTTGGATGGCCTCACCAACTCAATGGACATGAGTTTGAGAAAACTCTGAGAGATAATAAAGGACAGGGAAGTCTGGCATGCTGAGTCCATGAGGTCAAAAATAGCTGGACATGACTTAGCAACTGAAAAACAACACCATGCCTGTGTGCTAAGTCACTTCAGTCATGTTTAACTCTTTCTGACCCTATGGATTGTAGACTGTCAGGCTTCTCTGTCCAAGGAGTTCTCCAGGCAGGAGTACTGGAGTGGGTTGCCATTTTTTTTACAGGTGATCTTCCCAACCCTGGGATCGAACCCGTGTCTCTTACATCTCCTGCACTGCCAGGTGGTTCTTTATTACAAGTGCCACCTGGGAAGCCGCAACACAGGGTACCTAAAAAAGTGAAAGGTTTGAGACTTAACTGCAGTGTGAAGCCAGATTGTGAACAGTCATGAGAATCAGGTTAAGGATCTCAAGCTCATGCTTTATCAGTCATGGAAAAGCTAAAGGAGGTTTTAAAATGAGAAACAAATAGAGAACAGTGCTATATGAAATTATAGAAATTTTTTGAAGATGGTGTTTCTCAAAAAATGCCCATAGTTGTACCCTACCTCCAGAGATCTTGATTTATTGGTCTGATCATCTGGTTTTTAGACATTCCCTGGTGATTCTAATATACTAGCTAATGTTGGAAAAAAAACACTACTTTAGGGTGTATCTGCAAATTTCCCAGTGATCCTTTCCAGGACCTCCTACATAATTTGCCAGTCCCAGGGCGAAATGAAAATGCAGGGCTGGTCCTTGTTCAAAAACTATTAAGACTTTCAAGATCATAGCAGCATTAAACCAAGGGTGGGGCCCCTGTGAGCCTGCGACCCTGTGTGACTACACAAGTCACATGACCCTGAAGCTGAACCTGCCCCCGCTCCTTGTTTTTCTGTGAAACTGCAGGACTTGCAGCAGCCATGTTTGAATTCTCTTGACTCTGGTCCCTCAGCCATAGCTGATTGGTGCCCCCTCACACTGTGTAGTATACCCTATTCCATGATACAGTGCACTAATTGAGACTGAAGGGAGGTACTTTCCTTGCCCAAGTTAATACAGTCACACAGTAGCAGATCTGAGATAGAAAGCTTGACTCTGAACCAGAGCTTTGCCGCCCAGTGTGCTTTCAGTCTGATAGCTGTGTGTTCTCAAAGTTTATGACAAAACTAATTTAAGACTCAGTTCCTTCCAACCAATATAATAAATGAGATTGGATTTTATTTGTAATATTTTAATATGTGCTAGCTATAAAACACTTTCTTAAATGACTATTTAAATAACAGCTTGGTTAGTATTTAGCAACCTCTCCTTCAAGAATTTTTTTTTTTTTTTAATGGTGGGGTGGGGGAAACTGGCTTCAGAATAGTGCACACATAACTTAGTTATATTTTGTTTGAAACAGCAGTTCTTTTCTTCCATTCCTATTGCCATCTTTTTAATCTAGGACTTTATTACTCATACCAAGACTATTCTAATAGTCTCTAAATTCTACCTCTAAATTCTCACTAAGGGCCTCCCAAGTGACTCAGTGGTAAAGAATCCGCCTGCCAAGCAGGAGATGCAGGCCTGATCCCTGGATTGCGACTATCCCCTGGAGGAGATGCAACCCACTCCAACATTCTTACCTGGGAAATCCCATGGACAGAGGAGCCTGGTGGGCTACAGTCCATGGGGGTTGCAAAGAGTTAGACACAAACTAAACCATTACAACAACAAAATTCTCACTATTTCTCAATGCCCTAGCTCCTTCTCCTTAAAACACTGCTGTAATTTCCATGCACAACAACCCCCTCAACCCCCACTGGTCTTTGCTAGCAGAATTCCTGGAGTTAGTCCATCAGGAGTTTCAATGGAACTTTGCTTTCTTCAGCAGTTCAGTTCCTGAGGCAGGAAATTTACCAGTATTCCCCACCCCTGCTTCTCGGTAACTTAAATATGTAGTGATCACCTCTGATCCAAATACCTATCACAGCTGCAGCATCTTCACTGAACCTGTACTCCCAAAAATGACCCAAGGGTGGCTGTAACACATGAGTATTCTTTCTTACCCTGTGCTCTCTCCTACCCCACATTCCTGCCCCCTCTGCTCAGGATATAAGATTAGGTCCCTGCTTGGATGTTCTTGTTGCTCTTCAGTTGCTAAGTCATGTCCCCATGGAGTACATCATGCCAGGCTCCCCTGTCCCTGGATTCTTAGTTCCACCTACTTCTCTCTCTAGGTCAACAAGCCTCTATAGAACTGGAATCCTTTCCTCTGTTAAATGCAAGCAAGATTCTGTACTTGAAAGGATGAAGAGAAGTGAAGTGAAAGTTGTTCAGTTATGTCCGACTCTTTGTGACACTATGGACTATAGTCCATGGAATTCTCCAAGCCAGAATACTGGAGTGGGTAGCCTTTCCCTTCTCCAACTGAGACAAAAAAGATATGGTCTCTGCCTTTAAGACACTTAAATTATTGCATGCATTAGATTATAAATAGATCACTATAAACTAGTTATTCCTAGTGGCTCAGACAGTAAAGAATCGGTCTGCAATGCAAGAGAACTGGGTTCAATCCCTGGGTCAGGAAGATCCCCCTGGAGAAGGGAATGGCAACCCATTCCAGTATTCTCACCTGGGGAATTCACAGACAGAGGAACCTGGCGGGCTCCAGTCCATGGAGTCACAAAGAGTTAGACACAACTGAGCAATTAACAATTCCACTTTCACATAAACAAAGGTATATTGAAATGCATATTACAGTAAAAGGATAAGCAAACTTTTGGGGAATTCAAAGGAGAAAAGCTCTTAATTCTGGCTTTGAGGATGGAAAAAACTAAGCATGGGAGTGGTATTAATATTTGAGCTGACTGTTGGAGGATAAGCAAGAGTTTGATGGCTATAAACCATACTATCCTCATGTTACAAAACTAAATAACTATGTCAGTAAAAATCACACTACAATTATAATTAATAGTCAAAATTAAAACCAGTCAGAGTTAACAACTCTTGCACTGGAAAATTTATAAATAATTTAACAGTAAGTATGGTAAAATGAAAAGAACCTTAGAGGCATTATCCATGCCAATTTACACATTTGTGTTTAAAATCTTATGGTTTAAATTGGATCACTAGAGTGAATTTAGGACACTAGTATAGTTGTTGAACTATACAGTTTTAGTGAAATGGCATTAATGTTATAATATTCTATCTATTTGTGTCCCCCACTTGACTGGGAATCCCTTGAAGGCAGGGACTTTGCTTTATCATCATGTATCCCTAGCGCTTGACACATGGTAAGTATATCTTGAATATTTATGAAGGGAAAGAATGAATAAATGAATGAACTGTTACCTATGTACCTTATTTCCAGAAAACATTAATTTTTGCAATCAGTAATTGCATAGGTCTATCTAAAGAATAAAAGACCACTCCAGGACCTTCCCTTTCTTGATCAGAATTCAAATACAGCTTTCCCAACATCCAAAAGTAGAGCATTCCTATGAAGCTTTTTGTAAGCCAAAATGGCAGAAAGCAAAGAAGCAATTACCTTAGGAAACATCTTGCTAACAGATGCACAAAATAAATCAAGATAAAGCACAGATGCTCACAGTTACAGTTCAAAGCTATAGTGGCTTGATGCTTGAGATGCTGACTAGTTTCCTGGGAGAAGCTTGGTGCTGCCACTCTCACTGCAAAAATTCTCTTTGGATTTCTTTTGGTTAGCCAAGATAGGTACTAATATAGGTCTTTCATGAAAGCAAAGTGATGTAAAGTGAACTTTGGAAAAGTGTGGGATACCTGTCACTATGTTTTTCAGTTAATGGTGATTCTTAATACAATCTTTCCTCAGTATCTGTGGGGGAATTGGTTTCAAGAACCCCTATGGATACCAAAATCTGTGGATGTTCAAGTTCCTCATATAAAATGGCATAGTATTTGCAAGTTACCTATACTCATCCTCCCATATATCTTAAACCAGG
This sequence comes from Aepyceros melampus, assembly GCA_006408695.1. Taxonomy (NCBI): domain Eukaryota; kingdom Metazoa; phylum Chordata; class Mammalia; order Artiodactyla; family Bovidae; genus Aepyceros; species Aepyceros melampus. The sequence goes on from SJXQ01012326.1 coordinate 5,514, forward strand.
GGTCCCCAACATCTGGGATCTAATGCCTGATAGTCTGAGGTAGAGCTCATGTAATAATAATAGTAAAGTGCACAGTAAATGTAATGTACTTGAATTATCCTGAAACCATCCCCCACCTCAATCTGTGGAAAAATCCTCTTCCATTAAACCTGTCCCTGGTGCCAAAAAGGTTGCAGATGACTTAAGATAAATTTTCATTAGATGGCTTAAATAATCTCTAGATGACTTATAATATCTGACACAGTGTAAATGCTAGGTAAATTTTTGCCATTGCAACAAATTCAAGTTTTGGTGTTTGGAACTTTCGGATTTTTTAAAAAATATTTTTGACCCCTGGTTGGTTGCAGAAACTGCAGATACTACTCTATTTTAAAAGAAAGGGATACATTTCTAAAACAATCTCCTATACCTTCTATATCAACAACTACAGAGTGTGAAGTTAAAAATAATGAACCTAAGCAGAAAAAAAATATAGTCACAATACTTAATGATTATTTAGTGCTTTCTGTACAGATTGCTTAGGAGAAGGCAATGGCAACCCACTCTAGTACTCTTGCCTGGAAAATCCCATGGACAGAGGAGTCTGGTAGGCTGCAGTCCATGGGGTTGTTAGAAGTCAGACACGACTGAGCGACTTCACTTTCACTTTTCACTTTCATGCACTGGAGAAGGAAATGGCAACCCAATCCTGTATTCTTGCCTGGAGGATCCCAGGGATGGGGGAGCCTGGTAGGCTGCCGTCTCTGGGGTCGCACAGAGTTGGACACGACTGAAGTGACTTAGCAGCAGCAGCAGCATAGAGATTGCTTAGCATGTATCAATTTATTTGACCTACAAGCCTGAGAGGTAAGAATTACTAAAATTATCATTTAGAAATGAAGAAAGTTATGAAGTCATAAATTGCTCAGGATCACGTGGTTATGAGCTGTCAAGCAGAAATGGCAACCCAATCCTGTATTCTTGCCTGGAGGATCCCAGGGATGGGGGAGCCTGGTAGGCTGCCGTCTCTGGGGTCGCACAGAGTTGGACACGACTGAAGTGACTTAGCAGCAGCAGCAGCATAGAGATTGCTTAGCATGTATCAATTTATTTGACCTACAAGCCTGAGAGGTAAGAATTACTAAAATTATCATTTAGAAATGAAGAAAGTTATGAAGTCATAAATTGCTCAGGATCACGTGGTTATGAGCTGTCAAGCTAAGTTTTGAACACTAAATTATCTTAATATACTTACTGGAATAGAAAATGCACTAATATTTCAGAAACATGAACCATATCAATTTACAAATTAATCAGAAAAATCCTGTTCACCAGAAACCATATTTTCAAGCAATGTACTATACATTCTTTTTCTGCCTTGTATGTGACCCCCATTTTTGTTTGAGGAATTTTCTACCATATGAGTTTTAATGATCATCAGAACTTGCCTCCCACTTATGGAGGCTAAAATGACCAAATACTTAATTTCCAGCCTTTGCTTTAGCATGGATATAGGCACTTGACCTGTATTTGGTGGTGACTAGAGGCTTCTGTCGTAAACTTGGGATCTGGGCATTGTTGCTACAGAGAAGCAGAGACAATGGCCACCTTCCAAGCACTCTTTGCCATGGCGTTGGCTGCCTAACCTCCCTCATCCGGTCTATTTGCCAACTCTAGCTCTCTGGCTCTTCAGGGATCCTAACAGGTTTGCAGTAAATCATGTTTCTACTGATTCAGCTGGAATGTGCTTATTTGCTTGCAATAATGCACCTTAAATGACAGATATAATGATATCCCTCATTAATAGCTAGATGGTACAGGCCCATGTAAGGAATGTTGGGCTTTTTTCACACCAGACTGGGCTACAATGGGCTATTTAGAACACTGGAATTGTGGAATGAAAAAAGTTTAGTAACCAATGCAGCAGATCAATTTATCCATTATTGTTTTCATGTTCACAGTATTTTGTATATCCTTGACATTCCACAGTAAAAGAAACTTGCCAGTGCTCTGTGCTCTGACCTGCAAATTATGCTCTCTGTTGCTCACATTTTTGTCACTTGTTAGTCTTCCATGTGGAGAAGGCAATGGCACCCCACTCCAGTACTCTTGCCTGGAAAACCCCATGGACGGAGGAGCCTGGAAGCCTGCAGTCCACGGGGTCGCTAAAAGTCGGACATGACTGAGTGACTTCACTTTCACTTTTCACTTTCATGCATTGGAGAAGGAAATGGCAACCCACTCCAGTGTTCTTGCCTGGAGAATCCTAGGGACAGGGGAGCCTGGTGGGCTGCCGTCTATGGGGTCACACAGAGTCGAACACGACTGAAGTGACTTAGCAGCAGCAGCAGCAGCAGCAGTCTTCCATGGCCACCCTCTCCTCCCCCCAAAAGTACAGGATATTCAACATAGCTTAGGGGTTCCCAAGCAGGGGTGCTCGCTGGAATCCCCTATGGTATTTTTTAAAATGTAGAGTTACCCCCATATCTGTTAAATTGCAATGTCCAGAAGTGGGACTAGTGCAGGCACAAACACTCTTCTGATGACTCCACAGCATACTTGTGGTAAAGAACCACTAGCTTTTCCACTAATTCTACTTGAAATTTTAATATGTTTCCTTTAGAGGAATCCCACTAGGGTGGTCTATTAACACAAGAAATAAAATCTAAGGAAAAATTACTAAGTTAGTTTTACCTATCAACACCACCATTTTCTTCCTTATTTCTTTAGGAAACTTTCTCAAATATTAACACATTGAATCATGTAATTTTCCTAAAATTCAGAGCCCCTATGATTTATATCAAAGTTTTGCATCTACAGGATACTAAAAAAAAACTAGATTTTTTCAAGAATTTTGAATAATCATGGCAATGAAAGAAATTAAAGAGTTATTGTTAAATCAAGGTGATTAAAGTCCTATTATATTATCATCACTGATGAGTGAAAATGCTAGCAGGAGAATGATGTCATCAGCACTGTGTGAGGTCAGGAAATTAATCATGACTTTCACAGCTCTGTACATCATCAAGTAAACAGATTGTCCAAGGCTTCAACGCCTTATACTTTCTAAATTAAGACATCTAATGGGTTCTCAGTGTTTTCTCTTACATGTATTTGAAGAATCTTCACATTCCTTTTTATACTCCATCCCCAGGTTCAGTCAGCTTGAAATGGATTCATTCACCAAAGTGACAAAGGCAACTTTGTCCTGTGAGTAAACTTCATGAAGTCCAGTGTGATAAATGCCACTGTTTTTAACAGTTGGATGTAAACTCTCTTTCCTGACTTTTACATTTTTTTTTAGGTTTCATGCCATCTTAAGTCTGTATTAAATCTCTCAAGGGAAAGAAAGTTTCCTTACAAAAGTTGAAGCTGATGACCAGGTGTTTGTTTTTATGGCTTTTCTGAGAATGAAGTACTACAATCCCATGTACTAAATGCAGGGAAAGATAATGTGAGAAGTATCTTTATCTTTCTGATCCTAGTTGGACTATGGTGTACTAAACAATATAATAAGATTTACCTTGGGTGGCGTATATTTTTAATGGGGTAAAAATCTATCACTTTATTTTGTAACATTGAGTATAATACAAGCAGAGAAAGGATTAAGGGGGCTTGCACATAGATTTGCAAGGATAATACTTTAATTATACTCAATACATGGTATTCTCCTCAAACCTTTTTTAGGACAACAGCTAAAACTGAGAGACCTACGTTCAGAAAGACTGACTGTAGCAGTGAACAAGGAGAAAGAGGGTAGAATATTTGAGAAATATTTGAGAAAAGGTCAGAAAAGAAACAGGAGACCATCATATCCCAGAAGTCATATAGGAGATGAGTTTTGAGAAAGAAAGAATGAGAGGATGGGAGTCAATGGAATTTTGGGAGGGAGGCGAGAATGAATCTTAAGCCTCTTTATGGGCTAAATGGAAGAATCTGAAGAAAGGGGTTACAGATGCAAAAGCAACCAACGCAGGGTCTCAGAGGTGGGGCTGTGGAGAAGGAAAGGGCAGCCAACGGAGTGGCCACCACCTCTCCAGTGCTCAGCAGTGATCTCATCCCCTGCTGCACAGGGACACGCACCCCTCCCAACACGCTGAGAAATACAGCTCTGTCTGCACCTCTCTTCCTCCTTCCTTTCCATCTGTATGGAATATGTGTCTTTTCTCATGAACAGGCTCAATCTCTGTATATGGTAAATAAAAGTGTGAATGATGTTTGCCACATATATAATTATACAACCCAGAGAACACAAAAAGTATGAAGTGATCTACAGTGTATCTATGCAATAAGCATTGATTTTATTACTGTCTCAATCAAGCAATTATAGTATGATAGATATAAAAATGGATCATTCTGCTGTATTTAAAGTTGACAACCATCAAAAACCTACTGTATAGCACAAGGAACTCCACCTAATACTCTGCGCTGCTGCTGCTAAGTCGCTTCAGTCGTGTCCAACTCTGTGCGACCCCAGAGACGGCAGCCTACCAGGCTCCCCCGTCCCTGGGATTCTCCAGGCAAGAACACTGGAGTGGGTTGTCATTTCCTTCTCCAATGTATGAAAGTGAAAAGTCAAAGTAAAGTTGCTCAGTCATGTCCGACCCTCAGCAACCCCATGGACTGCAGGCTTCCAGGCTCCTCTGTCCATGGGATTTTCCAGGCAAGAATACTGGAGTGGGGTGCCATTGCCTTCTCTGATTTAATGCTCTGTAATAACCTAAATATGAAAAGATTTTGTAAAAGAATAGATATATCTATTTGTATAACTGAATTACTTTGCTCTACAACTGAAACTAAACACTGTTAATCGCCTATGCTCCAATAGAAAATAATTTTCTTAAATGACCTATTCTTTCATTTAAATGAAATTGAAACAGTCATTAATATAATCATTGACAAGATCCTTTCTTTAGGACATCATGACCAAATACTGAACAATCAATCTGGGTTAACTATACAATCCATCTGTTTGGCTAAATAGACACATTCCTTTTGCTATTACATCACAAAGATAGTCTTTAGCTTTTATGAACATAAAAAATGATATAGCCAAAATTCAACTCAAAAGCATGAAAACAATGAGAAGAACTGTCTCATCTAATATTAAATACACTTAAACACTGTAATATTAAATACACTTTCCCAAGCCCTGAATGCTTAGCAGTCAAACATTAGCCTTTTACTACTGTTGGCAAAAAAAAAAAAAGAAATTGCTAGACTAAGTTGGTGACGGACAGGGAGGACTATCACTTGACAATCCATATTCACTTCTTCGTGTATTCTGCAAGTGCTTCTTTCATGCCCTCTATCTGACAGACACTGTGCTGAGGAATAGGAGATACAAAACAGATAAAATACTGATTCTGCCTTTGAGGAACGTTCAGTCTCCTAGGAATGAAAGACATGTTCAGAATTATTTATTTTGTAAACATGTAATGTTATGAGAAAGTATGAAGAGGCTGCAAGTAAGTACTAAAATTTACATCTTTTGATCAAAAATTTTACCTCTGGAAATCCACCTGAAGAGGATAATCGAAACAGAGAGGAAAGCACAATGCAACAGATAATCATCATACGTAACTTACAGTGGCAAGAAATATTTAGAACAGTTACCAAAAATATCCACATGCATACTCATCAGGACAGACCAATAGTAAAAAATATAGTAAAAATAACCCTAAAATTTCAGCAGCTTAACAAAACAAATTGCACAATACAATAGGAATTAGAGGCCTCTCCTGTCAGCTTTACTCCAAGCAGTGACTCAGGAATCCAGACTCCTTCTAGCATGAATTAACATATGATTTTTGGAATATGCGGCTTTCCAGGGAAAAGAAGAGAAGGCTGAAGGATCATACAGGGTATCCTTAAGAGTAAGGCCTAGCAGAGGCTTGCATCACTTTGCCCACATTTTAGTGCTTCCCAGGTGGTGCAGTGATAAAGAATCTTCCTGCTGATACAGAAGACACAAGAGATGCAAGTTGCATTTCTAGGTCAGGCAGATACCCTGGAAAGGGAAATGGCAACCTGATCTAGCATTCTTGCCTGGGAAATGTCATGGACAGAGGAACCTGGTGGGCTATGAGATCACAAAGAGTCAGACACAACTGAGCACACATCCATGCACGTCCATGTTTCATTGACTGTAACTCAGTCACCTGAGCCCTCACCTAACTGTAATCTTATTATTTGCCAGGAAGACAAAACAGTATGGGAACACATAGCCTCATCTCTAGCATAAAGTCAATAAATCAGGCAATAAATGGATGCTTTTATTAAGAGTTTATAAAAATACAAAAAATGTTAGAGTTTAATAAAAATTTAGCATGCAAATATTTATCATGACAAAGTAAGTAAGTTAGTGAAAGTTGCTCAGTAGTGTCTGAGTCTTTGCGACCCCTGGACTGCTCAGTCCATGGAATTCTTCAGGCCAGAATACTGGAATGGGTAGCCTTTCCCTTCTCCAGGTATCTTCCCAACCCAGGGATAGAACCCAGGTCTCCCACATGGCAGACAGATTCTTTACCAGCTAAGCCACAAGGGAAGTCCAAGAATAATGGAGTGGGTGGCTTATCCCTTCTCCAGCGGATCTTCCCGACCCAAGAATTGAACCAGGGTCTCCTGCTGCTGCTGCTGCTGCTGCTGCTAAGTCACTTCAGTCGTGTCCGACTCTGTGTGACCCCATAGACAGCAGTCCACCAGGCTCCCCCGTCCCTGGGATTCTCCAGGCAAGAACACTGGAGTGGGTTGCCATTTCTTTCTCCAATGCATGAAAGTGAAAAGTGAAAAGTGAAAGGGAAGTCGCTCAGTCATGTCCGACTCTTTGCAACCCCACGGATCACAGCCTACCAGGCTCCTCTGTCCATGGGATTTTCCAGGCTAGAGTACTGGAGTAGGGTGCCATCGCCTTCTCCAGGGGTCTCCTGCATTGCAAGCAAATTCTTTACCAATTGAGCTATCAAGGAAGCCCCAGCTGAAAAAAAAATGATTAATATAGAAAGGAAATATACTAAAATATTAACATCATATGGAATCAAAGAATGACACAGAAAAAAATCTGCCATTTGAATTTCTTCAATTTCTGTAAAAAGTCTATTATGATGGAAAAAGTTAAGATAACTTCTTAATTTTCTTTAAGGCTGTGTGATAGCAATTACCATACTATTAAGGAAAAACTGGAAATCAGATACTCTGGGCAGTAGCAAAGAGGGAAAAGATGGCAGTGAATTAAGGGTAAGTAGCTTTCAGAGATAAAAGCAACAGACTATGGGCATTTCAGCCTAGGAAGCACATGTGAACCTTGAGCATCACTCATGTAAAGAGCCTGGGGCCCTGAGAACACTAAGGCATTTGTGAAAGGCCTTTGTGCAAGATCGGAGGGCACGTTAAGTGCGATCCTGGTGTGAGGTCCTCATAGATGAAGCTAAGGGTGCATAACCCATGTGTGAGGGAGATAGAGAGATCATTTGATCTTGTGAGGGTTGTGTTGATAGAAGAAGGAGGCATTTCTGGAAAGATGTCCAAGTCATACAGTACCTAAGGAGCCACAGCAAATGGCAATGCATACACCCGGATACTGGATTTCAGGGTTACTGCAGTGTGAGCTGTGTCCTGTGTACCAATAAAGCATGTGCAATCCAACTCCTGCACAGAGAACTATGGAATCGGTTGATTCACTGTCTAAAGTCATCATAAACCATCAATGATACTGATGCAGCCTTTGGGCAAATGAAGGTAAAAAACTCCTTCACTGACATTTAACTACACTGAAGGTTTCCAGTGTAGTTATAGGTTCCATCCACCTATTATTCTTCTACTTTCTTCTTCAGGAGTTAAACAATCTACTGTTTGTTTTGTTAGGTTTATTTTTCAGTGCCAATTGGAAAGTAGAGTGAGGCTTATACACTTAGCTTCTCTGCTCAGCTTCAATCAGGCTCAAGGCTTAGCATCTTGCTGTCTTCCTCGGGGCCTGACACAGCGTTTAGTACCTAGTTTCTCTTTAAAATAATTATCTGTTGAATACATGATCCCTTACAGCTCACATTTGTCGTATATTGAACTATGTATTCTAAGCTAATTTTCACTTTGAAACAAACACTGAAAATCCCTTCAGATATAATTTTTCCAAAGCAAAGTGCCCTGTCTTTGCAGGCCTTTTTCAAATGATGCATCAGCTTGTGTAACTGCCCTGCAGGAGCTTGTGGTATGCCATCTAGTGACCAAAGTCACCAATATATGAACTGCACGAAGGATATTTGTTATTTTAAATATATGCATTAAAGTTTTATCAGTATTTCAGTGGAAAATAACTTTTCCAAATAATTACATGCATATTAATATCCCCAGATGGCGCAGTGGTAAAGAATCCACCTATCAGTGCAGGAGACACAAGAGACACAAGTTCAAACCTTGGGTTGGAAAATCCCCTGGAGGAGGAAATGGCAACTCACTCCAGTATTCTTGCCTAGAAAATTCCATGGACAAAGAAGCCTGGGGGGCTACAGTCCATGGGTGCAAAGAGTTGGATATGACTGAACACACACAATATTACTGAGAAAAAAAGGAAAATAAATTTTGGCTGATGTTGACTTACTACTATTAAATATTTGTACACAGTATAATAAATTGCTAACCATTATCGTGGTCTTTGTTGTCACCAATGGTTACCCAACACACACCTACAGAGTGCAAAGTACTATGAAAATACAGGAGAAAAAAAATCAATGATATAGTGCCTTCTCTCTGGGCATGATATGCACGCATATGTTGTTCATGGCAAGTGACAGATATTTGATGTACACTACTGCAAACAGGCAATAAATAGGCTACCAGGGTGGAAAAAGCAAAAAGTGAAATGAATGTCTTAAAAAAGAGAAAATATAAGCAATATTTATAAATAAGTAAGACAAGGAGCCTTGGCACCATGCTAAGACATTCGCACTTTATCTTGTAACCTATATGTTATAAGCACCCCTGAAGAGCTTTAAGGAAGAGAGCAACATGATTTAAATGGCTTTTGAGCAGGCATGTAATGTAGTTAGATGATGAGCACAAGTGATTTTTGAGAGAAGATATAGGATACAGATTAGAATTATTTAATGTTATCAACACAACCACTTGCATGGTGTAGTCTATCCAGAAGATATCTGATATTTATTATTATATAGATGATCATGAAATAATAATTGGCAATGTCATATTCTTAATTTTTTACAATATTTTGCAGACCTATTGCCCTTGCTAGATGAGCAGAGTAAAGTATGGACTTGGTTTTCATAAAGTTGTGTGTATCTTTCATATAGTTGTGTGTGTGTGTGGTTCTTTTACAGAAACTCTCATAATTCCAGGGGAGAATTTAAGATGTTTACTGGATCTCAGCCCTGACAGTGAGGCTAAAAGATCCTGCCTGATGACTGATGGGTTCATGTGGGGTGACTTTCACACCAGCAACACAACTCTGGTTGCTAGATAAACACAGTCAGAGGGATACCACTTCTGTGATTTCCAACAGTGACGGATCGCAAAGGCATTTACATTCTCCTTTCACCAAGCATGACATGTCAAGATGACTTGGCAAGACGGTGAAAAAGTATTAGATTCAAATGACAATTACCTGACACCACCCAGGTTTCCTTTGGAAGGGTTATTACGAGGCTGCAAATTGCTAGTATGTCTATGACTTCAAGTTTGATAACTTATTAGGAAAAGTGGGAAGAAGATATCATCTCCTCAGTGAGCATCCAGAAGGCTTCATCTCCTCCTGATGTATGATACCATTCCTTTCTTCCAGCTTGTCTCTAACATTGATCATACTGGAAAACACACATCAAATTTATGGCTAAGAGTTATCTTACAGCACTTTATCTGATATAGGAATATTTGTCTTTAAAACAGTGTATCTGCTTAAATCCAATCATAGATAGCCACACAAAAGATGGTCAAGTGGTTTGACATGACTTAATCCTTAATAAGAAATTTTTCATTTGAATTTTGTCAGGGTTCATAGAAACATTGTCTCAGATTCATATTTTAAGTCTGAATATTTAGATTCCATTCCATGTTATACAAAACAACTAAGAAATATTCTTAATTATGATAGAATAAAAAGAGGAAGCAAGAAGAATGAAGGCAGCAAAGAAGATATTTCAACAAATCTCCTGAAAGTGACAAAACAATTGTGTGTATCAAATAGGGCTTTCCCAGGTGGCACTAGAGCTAGTGGTAAAGAATCCGGCTGCTAATGTGGGAGACTCAAGAGAAGCACGGAGAAGGAAATGGCAACCCACTCCAGTGTTCTTGCCTGGAGAATCCCAGGGACGGAGAAGCCTGATAGGCTGCTGTCTACAGGCCGCACAGAGTCGGACACGACTGAAGCGACTTAGCAGCAGTAGCAGCAGCAAGAGAAGCAAGTTCCATCCCTAGCTTGGAAAGAGCCCCTGGAGTAGGAAATGGCACCCCACTCCAGTATTTGTGCTTGGAAAATTCCAGGGGCAGAGGAGCCTGGCAGGCTACAGTCTATGGGGCCACAAAGAGTTGGACAGGACTGAGCACACACTGCGTATGCATACACACACGTACATCAAGTAGACCAACTTCTTACCAGTTAGCAACAAGGTGTTTTATGCTCTCTAGCTGCCTTTCTGAAGCGACTTAGCAGCAGCAGCAGCTGCTGCTGCTGCCTTTCAGCTCCTCTTCTCCAGCCCCAGGGCCTTTGCACTCGCTATGTGTCTGGCCTGGAGACCTTCCTTTCTAGCTCCTACTGCTCTCTGCCTATTCTGTACACACCCTTCAGAGCTCACCTCCAGCATTATCTTCTTAGTATCTCCTTAGGTCCGCCTCCCTAACTACCATCCAACTCTGCTCACCGTATCAAATGCCCCCTGCTCTGCATCCTTCCAGCACCCCAAGATTCTTCTTGACTATAGTAAAGAAATAACTAAGTGGTTATTCTCTTACTCCTCTGGCAGAATATGAGCTCCAGAGAAGTGGGCTTTTGTCTTTCTCAGCTACATCTTCAGGGAGGTAAAGTCAACTGAAATCTAGGACATGTCCAACCCACCGCAGACCCTGCCAAAGAATACCCCTCCTACCACTGCTTCTGTAAAGGGGTGGAGCCTGCCCAGCCACCCACCCAGATGCTCTAGCTCCACCGACCTGGGCATGGACTTACCCAATGGAAGGCCACTCTACATATGAGCAACAAGCCATGGCTGCTACTGCCAGGGTTTTCTGGCAGGTATTTTGAAGTCCTTAGGTGATTTCTGCAACTGCTTTGAAGACTTGGGGACAGTCTCCCATATCATTCAGCTTTTGACCTAAGAAGTGACCCCACTTACAATGATGCTTGTGGTTTAACTAACAAGGATGTAGACAGCTAGACTTTTCGAAGAAGTTTTTTGAATGAAGAAATCAAGGACACAACTCTTGATTTGAAGAACACAGTCATTCTAAAAAGTACCTGGAGCTGAGGGTAGTAATGAACTGTTAGCAAGATAAAAGGTAAATGAGAAAATGAGAAACAGTATTTAAATACACAAAATCTTTCATATCAACACTAAAATGATGAAAGCACAGTAAAATAGGAAAAAGAAATTCAGAGAATTTCAAATTCAAATGCTCATCAAAATACAAATATTTGTTATATCTACCTCAGTAGTAGCAGATTCTCCTCTACTAGATTGGTAGCAAGGGGCTTCCTTGAGCTCAGTTGGTAAAGAGTCTGCCTGCAACACAGGAGACCTGGGTTTGATCCCTGGGTCGAGAAGATGCCCTGGAGAAGGAAACGGCAACCCATCCCAGTATTCTGGCCTGGAGAATTCCATGGACAGAGGAGCCTGGCAGGGTGCTGTCCATGGGGTCGCAAGAGTCAGACACGACTTAGTGACAAAAGCACCAGGTTGGTAACAAGGATGTATACCTCAGGAATATTTGTCTTAGAGGACAAAACAGAAACAGAACAAATGCTTGAAAGCGAAAGTGTTAGTTGCTTAGTTGTGTCCAACTCTTTGAAATCCCATGGACGGTATGTAGCCTGCCAGGCTCCTCTGCCCATGGAATTCTCCATGGAGTGGGTTGCCGTTCCCTTCTCCAGGGAATTCTCCTGACTCAGGGATTGAACCAGGGTCTCCCGCATTGTGGGCTGATTCTTTACCATCTGAGCCACCAGGGAAGCCCTTCACACAAATGCTTCTCAATCTGAAAATGGTTGACTATATTGTGACACATCTAGACTATAAATATTACATGAAAATTAAAAACAATGCATTAGAATTTCAGGTTTAACTGGAGGGATTCCTATATGTACAGAGCAAAGCAAGATATAGAGGAGTGTCTAAAATATGGTCTCCTCATTTATAAATTATGAGCCTCCCCAAATTTTATGTGCATAAGGATATATATTTATATATAAATTCTATGAGAAAAAAAAAAAAACACTAAAGAACCTTGATTACCTGGAGAGATGGGGGTATAGAGGAAGTGAAAGGAAGCCAGGCGCATGTATCCATACACAGTTTGCAAGGAAAAAAGTGTTAATAATTTTAAAAATCTCACTTATGTAAAATTTTATTTGTATATTCAGGGGTGGCATTAAAAATATTTACAACCGGTATGGCACAGGTACAGACCAATCAGAGCAGATGCTGGCTGCTACATTGTACGAGTGTGTGCTCACTGAATATTGGCCCTGTTATTTCCCTGCATACTTGTGCCTTTATTTCTGTGGGAGAGATTCCTAGGAGTTGGATTGCTGGGTCAAAGGGTATGTGTATTTCTAATTTTAAAAGAAATTGCCAGATTGCTGTCCAAGAAAGACTAGCAATTCACGTTTCTTCTGGCGATGTGTAGGAGGGCCTTTTCCCCACACCCAACAGCAGTGGGGAATGTATCAATCACCGAGCAGGAAAATATTCTAAGATAGGCAAGTATTCCATCTCTCAGCTGGAAGCCTCAGCTGTTGAAAAGAGTGAAAGGAGCTTGTGGTTTTAAGGAAGGTCTCTGACATGCTAAGCTTGAACTCCGAATACTATGTGCCTAAGGTAGAGTGTCCACCAGCTGCTCCTGCTTCCCCTTCCATGTTAATCCCCACCAGCTCCAATTCAGGTCTTGTCCCTTCTCCCTGGGCTGAGGTGATAATTTTATTGCCACGGATGTTCCTATCTTTGAGATATGTGGTGCCATTTAAAGCTTTTATCACTAAACCCAGAGGATTCTGTTCCCTCAGCAAATGGACACCATAATAACTTAATACTATTTTTAATAAACCAAAGTTCAAGTCAGAAAGCTCTAATGACAAGGGCATTGCTGGGGTGATGCAGACTCATGGTCTCTGGTAACATTGTATGAAATGGTGAAGAAAAGAAGAGTCTCTACTTATGACATATAAACATTTGTAACTCTTTAGTTGGGGTGTTTGGTCCACTGAGTGTGCAGAATGCTTAAAGGCAGAGAGACAGGGAAGAGTTAAATATGAGAAAATTCTCAACGTGGTTGATGCAATGGATAATATTATTTATAAAGAATAATGGGGACGCATGGTTTTTTAAAGGGAAATTAAATTAAATTGCGAATACTGAATTTTATAACATGTATCGAGAGTCCACCGTATTCTGGGAGCCAAGGATTGGAGATAAATGATATAGTCCTAAACTCTGTAGGTGCCCTGAGTCTAGAGCTATAAATAGACAGCTAAAGCCTCGTCTATATATTTTAGTTAAAATGTGAGTTCCAGGATACTTTAGGAGAACAGAAAAAAGATACCTAGTTGTAACTGTGGGGTCCTGCAAGTCTTTCTGGTAAAGGTGATACCCGAGTTTACACTGGGAAGAGTGTGGGTCTAGTGAGATGTGAGGGAAGGGACTTCCAGATGGAGGGAAAGCATGTATGAAGGCTTGAAGGCAGGGCAAGTGGAACTGTTGTACGTATAGACATGTAGAATGTCAGTGAACACGGGGCAGCAATGAGAAAGAGATTGAAACACGGGATCATGAAAGGCCATCCAAGCCGTGCTGAGGAATTTAGGTTTTACCTTGTGGTGGAGGCAGTGAATCATTGATAAAGGAAATAAGTGATGACCAAACTTAGATTCCAACTAGATCGTGGGCCTCTTTGAGGGAGGTGAGTTTGAGGAGGAGAGGTGGGACTGCTGACAGGAGGCCCCATCAGGAGGGCCTGCGTGCATCTCAGAAGATCTGATGAGATCCTCAGACAAGGCGGCAGCAACTGCCTGGCCATGGGGCCACGGGTGAAGCTCCTCCTTTTCCAGGTGTTCTCCTGATACCTCTGGTTGTCCCAGACTGTTCACCATAGTGTCCACCCTCAATTCTGCCCATCTCTTCCCATTTTCCACTCATGTTTCTATCGAGAAAAACCTACTTTAGTTAAATACTGGAGCCAGCAGTCAGTTTGTTATTGAATGATGAACAAGGCAATAGACTCATTTTCAGAAAAGCTTAAATTGAAACTGGTGCTGTTTCAGGTACGGTTACTTAGTTAAAGCATAATTTTTGTCTGAATAAGGGTGTCATTTATGCTTCATAGCTGGCCACCTGTGCTGCCTGCTTATGAAGCCAGCTTTGTGCAGCACACAGCATGGTCAGAGGTGAACTCGTGAGATTTTTCTCCTCCACCTTTAGACAGAGTCTCTTATCAGGTTCTTTGATTACAAGGACCAAAAGCAGCCCTGGCTAACTTAGGCACAAATTAAGAAGTTGGGGGAATGGTAGGGAGAATTTCTTAGAAAGACAGTTGAGGTTTCACAGAATCCAAGGAGAAAGTGAGCCATCTGCTGTGTTAGTGGCTCCAGGGATCTTTGAGGCAGGAACTGATAACCTGTGGGCTTCCCTGGTGGCTCAGCTGGTAAAGAATCTGCCTGCAGATTCTGGGTTTGACTCCTGGGTTAGGAAGATCCCCTGGAGAAGGGAATGGCAACTAGCTCCAACATTCCTGCCTGGAGAATTCTATGGACAGAGGAGCCTGGAGAGCCATAGTTCATGGGGTTGCAAAGAGTCAGACACCACTAAGCGACTAACACTGGGGACATTACCCAAGAGAGAACCTAGCTCCCGATTTAGACTCCACGGGGAAAGCACTTGATTGGGTTAATCTATTTAATGTACCCATCCGATAATGAGGCTAGAGCAATGGTGAGATGCCACAATTCAATCCCTAGGAAAGAGGATTCTGTCATCTGTCACCAGAAGAACCAGAAGAGGATGCAGGACAGGCAAACACAACAGGCCACAGACACCCATGATAGCATTGTCTGGCTAATATGCAAACTGAGAGGACTAACAGATTTTAAGCCATCTTCCTCCTCTAAATCAGAGATCCCCAAGCGTTTTGGCACCAGGGACCAGGTTCAGGGAAAACAATTTTTCCACAGATGGAAGGTGGGAGGGTGGTGGTTTCAAAATGATTCAGGAGCATTACTTTTATTGTGCATTTTATTTCTCATCTCTTTTCCTTGGAACACTTTAGCTTTCTTATCTCCCTGGAAGCTATTATCATAACCACTGCAATCATCATTGGACAGGTATTTCCATGGCGAAAAATATCTATGTATCAAAGAAATAGTATCCAGTCTTGGCTTCAGTTCAGTTGCTCAGTCGTGTCCGATTCTTTGCGACCCCATGAATCGCAGCATGCCAGGCCTCCCTGTCCATCACCATCTCCCGGAGTTCACTCAGACTCACGTCCATCGAGTCGGTGATGCTATCCAGCCATCTCATCCTTTGTCATCCCCTTTTCCTCCTACCCCCAATCCCTTCCAGAATCAGATTCTTTTCCAATGAGTTAACTCTTTGCATGAGGTGGCCAAACTACTGGAGTTTCAGCTTCAGCATCATTCCTTCCAAAGAAATCCCAGGATTGATCTCCTTCAGAATGGACTGGTTGGATTTCCCTGCAGTCCAAGGGACTCTCAAGAGTCTTCTCCAACACCACAGTTCAAAAGCATCAATTCTTCAGCGCTCAGCTTTCTTCACAGTCCAACTCTCATGCCCATACATGAACACTGGAAAAACCATAGCCTTGACTAGAC
>SJXQ01012326.1:24488-46061 GCA_006408695.1 Aepyceros melampus
AGGTCATACCTGAATGGTCTAGCAGTTTTCCCTACTTTCTTCAATTTAAGTCTGAATTTGGTAATAAGGAGTTCATGATCTGAACCACAGTCAGCTCCCAGTCTTGTTTTTGTTGACTGTATAGAGCTTCTCCATCTTTGGCTGCAGAGAATATAATCAATCTGATTTTGGTGTTGACCATCTGGTGATGTCCATGTGTAGAGTATTCTCTTGTGTTGTTGGAAGAGGGTGTTTGCTATGACCAGTGCATTTTCTTGGCAAAACTCTTGTTAGTCTTTGCCCTGCTTCATTCCCCATTCCAAGGCCAAATTTGCCTGTTACTCCAGGTGTTTCTTGACTTCCTACTTTTGCATTCCAGTCCCCTATAATGAAAGGACATCATTTTTGGGTGTTAGTTCTGAAAGGTCTTAATTATTACTAAATAGTTTTTATGTCAGTACATATTGAAGTACATCCTTTTTCTTTAAGTAGTTATTTCTTTATTTGGCTACATTGACTCTTAGTTGCACACACAGGATCTTCATTGTATCATATGAGATCTTTTAGTTGTGATCGGCAGGCTCTGGAGCATGCTATAGCCTGGGCATGAAGCCCACAGGCTATGTGGGCCTCATTACTCCACTGCATGTGGGATCTTACTTCCCTGACCAGGGATCAAACCTGCATCTCTTGCACTGCAGGGAAGATTCCCAAAGATTGAATCACCAGGAAATCCCCCTGAAGTACCTCATTCTTAAAGCTTCTAAGTCTTCCAGTGTTTGTATATACAAGTATTAAACCAGTCCCATTGTGATTGGTATGGTGTGATTTTCAGTTGGGGCTGTTACAAGCAGTGTGCTATGGATCTCTTTGTAGTTGTCTGTTACTTAAAATATTTTTTTTTTTGGTTACTTAAAATATTGACAGGTCCTCCAAGTTGCCCTTCATAGTGGTTGTATCATTTGAAGCTGCACTATGTATAACGGATTGCTTAGTTGACTATTCGATTGCTTCTTTCCCTATTAACTTCTTCTGGTTTCCTTTTTCTTTTCTCCTTACCTGCTGCTTAATTATTTTTGCCCTTTGTATATAGTTTTAAGATAATGACTTTGAGAAATGTTTTTTATGAACTGTATTGATATAGATGCTTGAAAAATATCTCTTTTCTTAATCCCAAGAGAAATGTAATAAATGTGAGTATTTCCTTATAAAGAGCAGGGATGATTTGGGAGAATGGCATTGAAACATGTATGCTGCTGTTGCTGCTGCTAAGTCGCTTCAGTCGTGTCCGACTCTGTGCGACCCTATAGACGGCAGCCCACCAGGCTCCCCCGTCCCTGGGATTCTCAAGGCGAGAACACTGGAGTGGGTTGCCATTTCCTTCTCCAATGCATGAAAGTGAAAAGTGAAAGTGAAGTCACTCAGTTGTGTCCAACTCTTAGCGACCCCATGGACTAATATCATATAAGAAATGAATTGCCAGTCTCAGTTCGATGCAGGAAACAGGATGCTTGGGGCTGGTGCACTGGGATGACCCTGAGAGATGGTATGCGGAGGGAGGTAGGAGGGGGGTTCATGAATGGGAACACGTGTACACCCGTGGCGGATTCATGTTGATGTAATCTTAATCCCAAGAGAAATGTAATAAATGTGAATATTTCCTTATAAAGAGCAGGGATGATTTGGGAGAATGGCATTGAAACATGTATGCTGCTGTTGCTGCTGCTAAGTCGCTTCAGTCGTGTCCGACTCTGTGCGACCCTATAGATGGCAGCCCACCAGGCTCCCCCGTCCCTGGGATTCTCAAGGCAAGAACACTGGAGTGGGTTGCCATTTCCTTCTCCAATGCATGAAAGTGAAAAGTGAAAATGAAGTCACTCAGTTGTGTCCAACTCTTAGCGACCCCATGGACTAATATCATATAAGAAATGAATTGCCAGTCTCAGTTCGATGCAGGAAACAGGATGCTTGGGGCTGGTGCACTGGGATGACCCTGAGAGATGGTAGCGGAGGGAGGTAGGAGGGGGGTTCATGAATGGGAACACGTGTACACCCGTGGCGGATTCATGTTGATGTATGGCAAAACCAATACAATATTGTAAAGTAAAAAATAAATAAAATAACATCTGAAAAAAAAATAAATAAAGAGCAAGTGTGTTCCACATTGCCATGGGGAGCCTCTTGAGTTGAAAAAACACCCATAGAAAGAAAACTGAAAACATTTAGCATAGTGATTTTTTTTTTAATGCCTTGGGTATATTTTTTTTGTGTTTAGCACTTCCTGAGGAATCAAAACAACAAAACCAATTACAACCTTGTCTGTGAGACCCTTCAGTTTTTGGATTGCATTTGTGGAAGTACAACTGGGGGCCTGGGACTCTTGGGTCTCTACATCAACGAGAAGAATGTAGTGCTGGTCAACCAGACTCTGGAGAGCTTGACTGAGTATTGCCAAGGTCCATGCCATGAAAATCAGGTAACTGAAAGCAGTCCTTCATGAAAATTATTCCAACCAGTTAGCCAAAGAGTCAGCTTGGTGAAAGAGCCAAGCTTTGTGTGCATTTGAAAGATCTTTTTTTACTTTGCCAGATATTTTTACTTTCTTAACAATGCGTACAAAGACTGAATTATGGACTAGCACAGTACTATGCCATATTTTAATTTAATTTCACTGTAAGAGGAAATTCCCATGAAAACATCCGAGATAAAAATCAGAGTACAATATATTTTTTCATCATTGATCAGTTTTCATCTTTAGTCAGTCTCTCCAGGATTTGTGGCATCGGCTCCCTTTGGCTTCTTCAGCTCCACTGCAGTGGGTTGTGTATATTACTGTCTTTATATTGACAGTAAGTGTAGCAAATAGGTCATATTGTTCCCATTTTGCTGAAAGCTAGACTGTGACTCAGAAATTAAGTGATGTTCAGGGTCCCAGAGTAATGGAATCTCTTAAGTTTTAGGGTCATTCTTAAAACTCAGGACTTGTGGTTGAGTCTAAACAGAGTGTGCTTTCGACAGTATAACATTTACAGGGCAAAGTTTCAACTCCCTCTTCCAGAGTATTTGTCTCTGATTCCATTTTCTTGGATATCACAGACACAGAGAGGGAGTAGAAGATGGAATACTTGGGTTGGTAAAGGGCGGGGGGCAGCCTGGAGTTCATTGGCTCCGCATTCACACAGGTGTTATGGAGCTACCATCACAAGCATGGATCCACCCTGGAAGGAAGAATTTTCAAATCACAAACATTTCTGGATATAAATTTTAAAGAAACCACTGAGACCAAATGTCAGTGCTTGATACAGAAAAGAAATGTTGAAAAGTAATTGCTTTTCTACTGCAAATTATATGACATATATGTACAAAGTACTCACATACATGTACATACATAGGTATGTAGAACAAAAACATGACAGTTATTGGCATAAATAATTTGTTATAGGGATCTTTACCCCCTGTAATATGCATGTGACATGGGAAAGAGTTTGTGGATTTTGCTCTGTATTATATTTCACTCTTCCAGGGCAGTAATATAAGAAAATCTAACTATTGATTTTAAGTTAAGGAAATATAGGCAGATTCAAAGATTTCATTTTGTTGTTGGTTAAAATCAAGTAAATCTGTAATAGAAAGCATGTTTTCTCCACTCTGGGTTTTTTAAGAAAATGAAACTGAGTTTTGAAAGTTACTAAATCAAGTTAGCTAAAAACAGAAATTAATAATAATATAGCATGAATCCCATATGCTCTAAAAATAAGCTTACTATGAACCCCATGCGCTGGAAATATGTGGAAGGAAGGAAAATTGCTAACAAATTTCAGAAATGATCTGCAAATTGATTTCCTCTAAGTGTAGCAACCATGTCATGATCAGAAGAACCTCAGGAAATGTAGATGAATGGAAGATACCTCTCCTTGGTGTCAGGGGAATAAAAATTTCCTATGTGAAGAGAGAAATGAAGCCCATCCTAAAAAATAACAATCCTTTCAGAATTACCTTGATTTTACTCTTTCTCGTTTATCTTACCTGGGTTTCAGTTTTTCAAACCCCTTGACTCTGGGTGCTACATGGTAAGATGTACTTCCACAAATTGCAACCCATGAGTTTCTGATTTTCAAGTTGTATAAAATGAATTAAATTCAGAGTCCTAGCACCGTAGGCCCTAACCTTCAAAATACTGGCATTTATCTCTCAGGGTACTTTATAAACTTTTCCCAAGTCAGATTCCTCTATAAATTGCTTAAGTTTAAGGAATCTGCTGACCTTTTCCCTCGACCAGCATAATTGACACGATGTCTGAAATATCAGGAGGTGACTGTATTCCCAGCACAGTCAACAGCATAGATTGTTACTCATTTAGCATTAAATAGCAGAGAAATGAAGATGCCACATCATTACAGATAAAGTTGACTTACAAACCTTGGGCATAAGGTTTTTATAAATAGGAGTATTCTCTTTAAATTGATCAGATCTTAAAATTCTAAATTTAAAGAATTTCTCTAATGAAGGACATATAAAAATTTATAGACCGAGTGTTTAACTTAACCATTGTTTTTTGAAATTCTACAAAAATGGTTCACCTGAAAAGATGTCTGTTTCATACAATATCTTTCTCTGTGTTCTTCATACGAGTCATTTAATTAACACTAATCAAATAGATCGGCCCTGGGATTTCTTTGGAAGGAATGATGCTGAAGCTGAAGCTCCAGTACTTTGGCCACCTCATGCAAAGAGTTGACTCATTGGAAAAGACCCTGATGCTGGGAGGGATTGGGGGCAGGAGGAGAAGGGGACGACCGAGGATGAGATGGCTGGATGGCATCACTGACTCCATGGGCGTGGGTCTGGGTGAACTCCAGGAGCTGGTGATGGACAGGGAGGCCTGGTGTGCTGCGATTCATGGGGTCGCAGAGTCAGACACAACTGAGCGACTGAACTGAACTGAACTGAATCAAATAATAGACTCTATGTAAAAGAATATGTAAAGTTAAATCTTTGACTTATATTAGACTTAATCTCAAAGTTCAATCTTAATTGTATTTTAAAGGTTCAAAAAGCTAAAGTGATTCTGTATTTTATGCCATGGCCTCTAGTGCTCTTATGTTGTAAATAGTCTGTTATTTTTAAAATATTTTATTTTCTAGACATGTATTGCTACTCATGAATCTAATGGAATTGATATCATCATTGCTTTGATTCTAAATGACATAAACCCTCTTGGTAAATATCGAATGGACCTGGTGCTCCAACTAAAGGTAAAATAAAGCCACTGGGGGGAAAGGGGAAAGTGACATTCTCTATATAAAACTCACTTGCAGAGTTGACTTTAAATGTTCAAGTAGGTCTTCTAAAAAGCAAGGTATTATCATATTTTCAAGTAATGAATTGACAGAAAGGGATAGTAAAAGCATGAGCACTGAATTCCTGAGAAAGTGTCAAATAAGACTTGAGGATACCTTACTGGAAGTGTTTTTAAGCAGCCACTTTGTTTCACTGCTTTTCTTTTCTATTTTTCATTATATAGAGGAACATAAGATGCTGAACATTCACTATGCCATATGTTTTTAATTCATCTTGACTACAGAATTCTGTCTCAGAAGTCACAATTAATGAAACTGTGGTAGAAGAGGGCTCTTGTTTTCATTTTATGTCTATTTTCTAAAAGTTGTTTTCTTTTACATTCGAATTTTAATTTTTTCCCCAATACGGTAAGCCATTTTCAAGCTCCCTTTGAGAAATTTTTGTTTAGTTGCTAAGTCATGTCCGACTTTTTTGCAACCCCATGTTCTCTGTCCATGGGATTTTCCAGACGAGAATACTGGAATGGGTTGCCATTTCCTTCTCCCTGGAGTCTTCCTGACCCAGGGTCCGAACCAGTATCTCTTGCATTGCAGGCGGATTCTTTACTGCTGAGCCACCAGGGAAGCCCCCTTTGAGAAGCTGCTTTAGCTTAAATCATGTGCATACTTTATAGCAGTTCCATTTATCAGAAGTCAGGAGCACAATGGCATTTTGAAAAAAATTTCAACTTTTTTTTCAAATGGAAATAAATAAGTGAATATACACAAGAAACTATATAGTTCCAAATAAAAAGCATTATATTCAATTGAGATGAATTATTAAAGACTGCATATGTTAGGTGTTAGAACTAAAAACATTGCTTATTTAAAATTTTTCCATAAACATAGGGTTGATCCAATATCACAGAGGATAAAGTTTACCTTTTATAGGTAAACTGATGGCCAAGAAGGATAGAAATGGTATTTTTATAGTTGTTTCTAAATACAGATTTAGATTACATAATGGAATACATATATGTCCTACCTATGTGGAGATTATGTTAATGGCTCTTAATAAGCAAACAGAGTTATGTCTGTATATTTTCACTATGCAATAGGTATCAGCTTTGGGTCTTTCTCTTCATAAATGAGAAAGAAGGTGATTCTCAGGTAGATTGCACTTGTGTCCTTTTCCTCATTAACTTCGTTCTTCAGTTAGCAAAGTCGAGAAAAAATGATTTTATCTTGAATTCATCTTTAACCATAATTCAGAAAGAAACAGCATTTTGAAGCCTTAGATTTTGTTGTTGTTTTTTTTAAATCTTTCATTTATCTAAAGACTTAGACCTTTAAATCTCACTTTTAAGAGATATAACTTAACTGGGAAAAATACTGAAGGATTCATCAACTTAAACCAAAGTGTAGGGGACTTCCCTGGTACTCCCGTGGTTAAGACTTCACCTTCTGATGCAGGGGTTGTGGGTTGAGTCCCTAGTTGGGAAGCTAAGACCACACATGTCATGGCCAAAAAAATAAAATAGAAAAGAGAAGCCATGTCGTGACAAATGCAGTAAGGACTTTAAGAATGGCCCACATCAAAAAAAACAAAAACCTAAAAAATAAACAAAGTATAAACATAGATTATTTACAAATTCAGAGCTACAGGGGGGAACCCTAAATGATAGGGTATGACTGACTTGTATGAAGATATTCTTAGCTATTCAAATGAAAATCTGTTTTGAAAAAAGGGTCATTTAAAATTTCATTGCTGTTAACTTTTCAAAATATGACAGTTGGATAGGTCAAGGTATGTGTAAAATAGAAAATGAATAAATTTAATTGAAATATTTATAATATTTTACTAAGAGAGATGAGTGTATGTTTCTAAATAATCCATGAAGCTTTGTACATAATGGCCAATATGAGAACAATGTTTGTAAGACAGAATGATATAGTATACTGGCAAATTTTAGAAGGTGTAGGAAGGATGCTTTTAATTGTAAATTCCCTGGAACATTATAGAGACGCCACATGAAAAAAATGTTAAGGTTTTATTATATATCATTTACTCTTAAATTTAATTACTTAAACAAGTATAATTTTAAGTATATTTAACTGTACTCATTTACTATACAATTTCATGAATTTTTTCATATATATATATATATATCTTGTCCCTTTTAATTTACATTTCATAACTGACCTAGACTATAAATTACTGAATTTGTAAAATAAGTAGGTTTTTCTGTTATTGTTACTGTTGTTGTTGGGTTTTTTTTTTTTTTTTTTTTGGTCCAAGGATTCTAGCTTCTTTTGGAAGAGAATCCTTTATTAATACATAAAAATTGGATTTCTTAGCATATATAATCTCTTGATCTTTCAAATTGATTCAGATTTCAGTTGGTCATTTACAAGATTTCTATTCCCCCAAGATAGTATGAAAAAGATTGGTTAGTAAAAACACCATATTGCCAATATTCTGAAATTGGATGTATTTTTAAGCTTTGTATTGGGCCTGCTGAATGAAGTTCATTAGAGAGAGCACTGTTAGTGTTACCAGGGTTTTAGCTTTTGATATTGGGTCAGTTCAGATTGCTCTAAAGATGTAAGCTCTTCACTGACTCTAGAATGTTACTTTTTAAAAGATATGTTGTTTGTGTGGGATGCTGGATTATAAAAAGGGAATTTTAGGATTTGTGCAAGTCTATAGAAATTAAAAATGCAACATCATTCCAACATCATTCCATTGAGGATATTGTGCTTTGTGCTATAAGACTTTGTATAATAAATTGGCTGAATCAGAAACATTTAAGATTTCTTCTATAGGTAAACATGTTTGAGAGAATATATTTTTAAAACAAATTAGGAAGCACCAAAGACAACATGAACTGTTTTTATTTCCTAGTAAACAAAAAATAGAAAATATTCTACAACCCAACTTGTTAAAATGTGGCATATATATATATTACCATGTAGGGAGTCTAAACTGTTATCAATAAATTTATATTTTGTTTCTAACTCATGAATTTAGAATTTTGTAAATTAATTCTCACTAATTATTGATCAAATTTATGTAAGATTTTGATTTGCTATGAGTTGATGTTTCATGTTAAAAACAATTGTGCTAAATTCTAATGAACTATATGCCATTTTTAAAAAATATGTCATTGATACTGGTTCACCTTACTGTCTTGTTAGATTGTCTTCATAGAAAGGCCTACTTAGGAAATAGTGAAGGAAGATATGATTATATTTTAATGTATCATATATAAAGTCAGTTTTGTGTTTAAAATGCCTTTATAGCAATATTTAAAATTTCCTTTGTAACATATCTTGAATGATTCATTGCTTTTATTTTTGTGTTGACAATAAAATAAAACATTCTCTTTTAAAATGTTAATAAGCTAACTGAAAAGTAGGAGTTTACAATTGTGCTTGATTTAAAAAATAGTCCTGATAATCTCAATTAAAACACATGCAGGGGATCCTTAATCCATGAAATAGACTTTTCATGTGCATCAACTCAATGTGTATCTTTAGAACAATGCCTCCAAGCTTTTGCTGGCCATCATGGAAAGCAGGCATGACAGCGAGAATGCAGAAAGGATTCTTTTCAACATGAGACCCAGAGAACTGGTAAGAACACTTTTGAAAGTCATGTCAATAATGTGTAACCTAAAAGGGACAGTGTATAGTATACATGTCAGGGGAAAAGTCCAAGGCTTTCCCTGATCTGCCCAGACATAATGGCACATCACGGCCTGCCATTACTGATACCTCAGAAGGCTTATGAATGCAAAGGCCTGTGTGATTTGGGTCCTTATGACTTCATTGGTTTATCCACTCTAAATACTTTTCTTAACCGGCTTGTTACACTTGACGAACTATCTGCAAATTATTTTTGCCCCCCAAAAATGTTTGCTTTAGTTTATATATTAGGATATATGTGAGGAAGATAAATAAAAATGTTTGTACCCCTCAAAAATTATATTTATACCTCTTTCTGAAAATAAAAGCAGAATAAATATCTTTTGCAGTTGTCCTTAGTGAAACATGACCCAGTGTTCAGCCTGGAGAAAACTGCATGGAGACCTGATGGGAAATCCCCAGAGATCATTAGTGTTGTCTTCCTGTTGGAGAGGTTATATTTTCCTCCTCACTGTGACATGGGAATTATGAAGAAATATCAGCATGCTTTAACAGCATTGAGTTTCAAAAGCATTGAGAACATTCTCAAACTGTATAGCCAGTCCCCTAATAACTAAGTCCTGGTTGTTTGAGTACCCCTGTTGGTGCTATGGGCAGCTCTATGAAGACACTTTTAATGTGTAAGCAGGATAAGTTCATTGATGTGAAAGAGCATTTGCTAAATATTAGCACAAACTGTGGGCCCAGGAGGTTCAGGGAAGGGATAGGGAAGCAATGTGTATTGTTAACAGGAAACATGGAAGGTTGGGAGAAGAGCAGAGAGGCAGGGAGGGTAGGGAAATATGACGTATGAAGGACCTCGTCTGCTCTCTTTAATAGTAAGGAACAGAGTGGAAGAATGCAGATAAAGAGAAAGATAAGGTGCAATTTGATTTAACATATATTTAATGCCAGCATAGTATCTGCAAGGCAGTGGGCTAGGAAGAGCAAGACACTTCCTCATCCCCATAGTTAAATGTGGGTGGTGAGTTATGTTTCCATTCAACAGCAACTCTGCACAGTGGTCCTTTGAAAATATCATTTCCTTTATCTACAACACTATTGTCCCATCATCCACTTCCTCCTTGTGGCCCATCCTCAACCTCCTGCCTGAATTAATGCCCCTGCCCTGTGCTTGCTGAGTGCTTCACACTTATCCCTGCTGCAGGCAGGACTGTTATGCTGGCCTCTTGCTGACTCTTCCACTGGATGGTAACTCCCTGTGGGCAGAAACTCTGTCATATCCACCATTGGGTCCTCAGGCAGAGGATGGTGTCTGTCCAGCACCATGTGTTCTTGTTATTAGTGGACCCTTGATAAAGAATGGATGCTTATCAGGGTTCCAAAGTCACCTAATTCATGGGAACTTTAGCACTGTCAACTTTCAAAAATCAAAGCCAAAATTTCCAAGGAAAACAGAGAAAATAATTAGGAAAATAATTCCATAATCATTTAAATGAAGAAGGTTTCCAATGCCATTTTCATTTAGAATTCTTGTATATTTTTCAAGTCTTAGGAGGCATTCCAGTTTTTTATTATGCCCCATAAATGAGGTAACTGCACGTTGTTTGTGGCATTTCAAGCATTGATGTTCCTATTGGGTTTTTGATAGGTGGATGTGATGAAGAATGCCTATAATCAAGGATTGGAATGCGATCATGGGGATGATGAGGGTGGAGATGATGATGTTTCCCCAAAGGATGTTGGACACAATATCTATATCCTGGCCCATCAGGTATCACTTTTTTTTTTTATCTTTGTATTGTTTTGCTAATCTTATCAGTCTCATCTTACGTCATGGCTTGCTGTTAATACTTTCAAGATCTGGTCCTTCCATTTATTCAGTGCTTGTGTCCCTTGCTCTGAGTCAAGAGAAGAAAAAGCTTCCAGGATGCCCCTAGGGCTGTGGTCCGAGCTGTTCCGCAAGAAAACAGTAGTTGGTACCAAAAACTGGGCCAGCAAGGAGGAGAGAATCCTATGTCAGAGCCTGAGGAATAGGTATCCATGGCAACAGATGGAAGTCTGGAAGCAGAGAGGACAGAGGCTCCTGAGAGACAGAGAGTGTAAAGGAAGGGATGCATTCAGGACTAAACAGACTTCTGGCCTCTTTGAATTATAGGCTAGCGTATTTCCTACAGAACCTGTAAAGTGACAGCCTCTAACTGTTTTTCCCGGACTTCTAAAAAATATGAAGCTAAATTCACATTCTTTCAAAGGAAAACCATTTCTATTTTGTGTAGTATGAAAACAGATGCTTGGTTAGTGTTATTTGACACATTTAGTTCTTTTAACCTGAAGATCCACTTTAAATTTGCATCTTCTAATGCAGAGTTGTTTTAGAAGTTAAAAAATTGAGATGTACCTATGTCCATTTGATTCTATCTATATCAGTTCGGTTCAGTTGTTCAGTCATGTTCAACTGTTTGCAACTCCATGCGCTGCAGCATGCCAGGCTTCCCTGTCCATCACCAGCTTCCAGAGCTTGCTCAAACTCATGTCCATTGAGTTGGTGATGCCATCCAACCATCTCATCCTCTGTCATTCCCTTCTCCTCCTGCCTTCAATCTTTCCCAGCTTCAGGGTCTTTTCCAAGGAGTCAGTTCTTCACATCATATAGCGATTATCTATATAGCTCTCACTTTTTTACAGAAAAAGTCTAAACTTCTAGACTGTCTTGGTAGTCATTTCCCCCCATTGACGATCTCTACCTTTTCCTGCTTTCCTGTATATCTTATCAGGTAATTGAACAAACATTGGTAGATATAAATAAGACTCTGAATAGATTAACTTTCTATTTTTAAAATTTTTCCAGTTTTATTGAGATGTAATAGACATACAGCACTGTGTAAGTTTAAGGTATTAAAAGTTTCCTCTTTAGATGATTCTTACCCATCTCTGTCCTCGTACATAAGTGCCTAAGGAATGTAATCTTGAGTATAATTTTTACAAAAAATTCAGAAAGGAGTCAAATTCTAAAAGATATTAATACAAAAAGCTGAAATAATTTTATAGTATAGTTGCACCATTGGGAAGATTTTTAGGTCTCTCATAGTATGTCCTCAGCCACGTCCAACTCTTGGAACCCTATGGACTGTAGTCCATCAGGCTTCTCCGTCGGTGGGATTTTTCAGGCAAGAATACTGTAGTGAGTTGCTTCTCTTCTCCAGGGGATCTTTCCAATCCAGGGATCAAACCAGCATCACATCTCCTGCACATCTCCTGCATTGTTTGTTGATTCTTTACCTGCTGAGCCAGCAGGGAACCTTCTCACAGTAGAGCAAAATTCATATATAGAACCAAAAAGGTCAGGGCAAATGGCTTATAGCTAGGAAGATGAGAGAATTTTAAGTATTGAGGAACTGAAAGCTAAGATGAAGAGATACACTGAAGAAAGTAGAACACAGAGATTTAAGCTGTGAAAGAGGTAAGGTTTTAGAGAGAAGGAAATTGGGTGACAGCAATTGAGTCAAGCCAGAGAAGGACTGTCCAGAGAGTGAATGAGAGTAGAGAGGGAAAAAAATCACAAACTGAGAATTAAAATCATACCAGCTTCTACAACAAAGATAGAAATAGAGTGACACAGCACGTGTACATGAGCAAGAAGTTATTTCAGAAGCTGCAGTGTTGTGGAAGGAACACGACTGAAAAAGAGAAGAGCAGAGTGAGCAGTAATAAGTTTTAGAAGGAAGTCAGGGAGTACAGCCACCCATTGTGTTCTTCTGACTGAAAGCCAGTCTCTCTCTGCCTGGAGAGGTTATTCTGCTGCCTGAGCAAGCAGCTACATGAGCAAGATCTAACCATGTGTCTTTCAAGTTGGAAGTGAACAAGCCGACCAGCCAAGTCACCCCTGAGACAAATAGAAGAGTAGATGTTTGAGACAAATTGCCTCGAACCCATGGAGAAGACATTTAAAAGTGTAATCTCATGTTACCAGTTATGAATAACAGTAAAAATAGTCAGGAAAGACCCATGTTAGGTCAGTTCAGTTTTAAGTAGATTAAATACAGGAGTAGAGATTAGGGTTTTGTGTTTTTTTTTTTTTTTTTTCCCTATGGCCATGCCACATGACATGTGGGATGTGTCTCAGTTCCCTAACCCAGGAATCAAACCTGTGTCCCCTGCGTTGGAGCTCAGAGTTCTAACCACTGGACTGCCAGGGAAGTCCCAAGAATACAGATTTTTAAGACAAGTTAAGGTGAATGTTGAAAAGAGTGGAGAATAAGAATAAAGAATACAAAAGCTACTCTTAGATTGAAAGATAATGATTTAAATTATGAAAGAGGTTAAAAATGAAGACAGCGTAATGTCAGTGATTTTGATGGATTTGAGTTTATGAAAGTGCTTAGAGAGAAACAGATTCAATGATGGTGGTGGAGTTGTCCAACGAGTGGGAATTCAGAACTACCTGTTAAAAAAAAAGTAATGAAGAGCTAAAAACTACTTACTGAAACAAAGAGATAATGGATGTGAAAATGGCCTGAGTGGAGGTTTCTGAATCTCCCCCAAACCAAAATGTTAGAAAAGCAGTAGTATGCAGAGCTGCGATGGTACAATATATAGGCACATAAATAAAATCAGACTTCAGGAAGGGGGAGAATGTCAGACTGAGTGAGGGAAGGAGATCTGGAATCCTGAAGGCCTAGTGATTGAATTGTAAGAGTGTAAACATGAAACGGGGGTCCACAGGAGTCTAGGACAGGAATGCAAGATGTGTGGAACAGTGTATGTAACCTACAGGGTGGTTAGGCAACGGCCTGCTCCCTTTCTTACAATGACCCAGGAAGTTGCTCCCTCGCTGCTTTATGCGTGTATGCTCTATGTGGTGGCTCTCCCACTAGCTTTAATGAAAAAATTCAGTTTTCACTCAGAAGAGAGCCTTCAACCCATGCTCTTTTGATCTTCCCTCAAGTGACTTCCTTGGCTTTCTCTAGGCCAGGATATTGTACTGGTTTCTTAGGAAGCAGAGATGGTTGCTGAATTCCTTCCTTATGAATCTGTTGTCCAAATAGCCTCCACACTGAGGCACAAATGCCAGAGACAGTGGTTGTAAGCCTTGCTTCAGAAGTAGCGTGTAGCTGTCTGTGCTCCAAGAGTTTTCTGGGGTCCAGGTTTGGCTGTATCCATTGTGAATGCGGAGTTGTTTGGCTCCGTCGTGCTGATGACCGTGCAGATTGGTTTCTGCCTTTGCACAGTTCAGTAATTCCAAAACTGAGGTTCAGCTTCCTCCTTGTTTTACTATAATCATCTTTTGCACAGACAGTCTATTTTGGTGCCCTCAGACTTTCAATTTTTGTTGTTATTCTTTTCATGGTAGTTGGGTAGTTCTGCTTTTTTCTACCATGACATCCTTTTTGGCCCTTCCTGTGGTTGGTGTTACCAGAAACAAATAATGCTTCTTGTAAGCGTCTTGTCTGATCTACATAGAACTATCAATACCTGAAAAGGGGAATTTCTTAAGTTCTGATACCATAGTGTCATGCAGAGTAATTTCCTTAAAATTCAGCTGTGTGTCCTTTTACACTTCTGTCCTTCACATGCTCTTCTCATGCATCTCTGCCTCCTCTCTCTGCTCTAGCCTTGGTCTTTTATATTCTACTTTTTTCCTATTCCTTCTCTTTATTCCTGTCTTGCTATAAAACAGGCATTGCATGAAATCTAGAACAATGTTCAGGACGTTAGATAAGTTTAACATATATGAAGTCCTATTGTTTCTCTAGCCCCTGGTGGCTCAGATGGTAAAGAGTCCGCCTGCAATGCAGGAGATCTGGCTTCGATTCCTGGGTTGGGAAGATCCCCTGGAGAAGGGAATGGCTACTCACTCCAGTATTCTTGCCTAAAAAAAAATCCCATGGACAGAGGAGCCTGGAGGGCTACAGTCCGTGGGGTCACACAGAGTCAGACACGACTGAGCGACTAACACACACACATTGTTTCTTTGATTCCATGCGGCAGTTCTGTTTTTGTGAGACTTTATTTTGTGTTAATTTTATCTTCTTACCCAGTTTTATTAAGATATAATTGACACATAATATTGTGTAAGTTTAAGGTGTGAAGTATGTTGATTTGATACATCAGTTAATACCCAGTTTAGCATATGATTGCTTTTTTTCTTTTGTGTTGAGAACATTTAAGATCAACTCTTTTTGCAACTTTCGGGTTTATGATACAATATCACTAACTCTAATGACTCGGCTATACATTAGATCCTCAGAATTTGTTCATCTTTCAACTGGGAGTTTGACTCCCATACTTTCCTTTTCCTTTACCACTCTATCTCTGCTTCTCTGAGTTTGTCATGTTAGATTCCACATATAAGTGATCTCATGCAGCATTTGTCCTTTTCTATCTTACTTATTTCATTGAACATAATGCTCTCAGGGTTCATCCAGGTTGTTGCGAACAGAAAGATCTCCTTCTTCCTCATGGTTGAATAAGATTCCATTGTATATCTGTATTGGATCCCATTCATTGGTTGAAAGACAACTACATTGTTTCCATGTCTTGGCTATTATGAATAATGCTGCAGTGAACACGTGAGACAGTTTATTTCAGTACCTACTAGAATTGAGAAGCATACAGAGAAATGGGAAATGTGATGTGCCTTGCAGTATTCGGAGAAGTATTAGATAGCTTGCCTGTGGAAAGCAAAAATAACTCCTGGCTCTTAAGGCAGGAAAGAATGGATCACTTTAACTGGATATATGAAATTATTTTCAAATATAGGATTTAAATTTTTTCATCATAGTTTCCCCATGTCATTAAATAGTCTTTGAAAACACAGTTTTAATGTCTGCATAATTGTTCACCATTTTATTGCACCATAATTTATTTAATCACTTTTTATTGTTAGACATTCAGGCTTCTAATGTTTTTGATATTATAAATTATGCTATGATTAACATCCTCATACATTAATGTTTGTCTGCTGAACTGACTATTTCCCTAGGATAAATTCCAAGAAGTCTAATTACTTGGTTTCATGGTAGTAACTATTTTATGGTTCTTGATGCACATTATAAAATGGTTTTTTACCATGTGGTGGTAATCATCTTACTGAATCCTAAAATTATTACCATTTAAATAAAGATTCACCAAGTCGAATGGTGTCAGGAAACAGTGACCACTCAGCACATGTTTGTTGAGTAAATTAATGAGGAAGATGGAAAGGAATTTCATTTTAATCCACATCTTTTGGATTCCTAATAAAATGAATTGTCTTTTAATATGTTATTTGGTCATTTCTACTTATTCTCTGAATTGCTTGAAAATATGTCGTCCATTCTTCAGTTGGGTTTCATTTTTTTCTTTGTGAATTTTAATTAAGGTCAACAAATCTTAGTCATAGTAGTTACATCTACTACATCCTGCTTCATTTGCTTTCTAATGTTTTAATGATAATTTTTTCCATTATCTTGATATCTTTAAACATTCACCTAGATTTTTTTCTGGTATCTAGGAAATTCCAGTTTTTGCTCTTAATTGTTTAATTTTTCCATGCAAGAATAATACAGAGGTATGTTCTTGTTCTAATTTATCTGTAAAGACATAGTCCAAGATTTAGTAGTAACAGCAGTCCGGGAGGGCAGGGTTTCTAGTAATTATGTGACCATGATGTATGTAGAACATTAGATACCAGGGCCAAAACCCAAACCACCTTCAGGGTCAAGCAAAAATGAGTGATGTGAGGGCAGATGAGGCTGGGACTATCTGGTGATCTGGTAAGCTCTTACTTACCTCTGTTGACTTTCCAGTTGGGATTGCAGGCACTAAATTTCCTATTCCTCCACTACTTCAAAATGTCTGAATTTTTTAAATTTAAAACATTGTGAAATCTAATTTTAAAAAATTAACAACTCATTCAAAAATTTTAAAAACGTCAAGCATGCCAACCAAAATTTACCAGCAGGCAGAATGCAACTTATGAACCGTAGTTTGCCACTTGTGGATTTGTTTAGTCGCTAAGGCGTGTCCAACTCTTCGACCCCACGGACTGTAGCCTGCCAGGCTCCTCTGTCCATGGGATTTTCCATGTGAGAATACTGGAATGGGTTGCCACTTCCTTCCCCAGGGGATCTTCCTGGCCCAAGGATCAAACCCATGTCTCCTGCATTAGCAGGTGGATTCTTTACCCCTGACCACCAAGGAAGCCCACTTGTGGACTAAGGGATCTGAATTTCTCATTCAGTTTTTAATTCAATTATATGGCCTTTTTGAGTGCTTTACCAGATGTCAGGCACTGTACTAGATACTAGGAATACAGCAGTGAGGGAAAGCAGTAAGAAATCAGCTCTCAGGCGACTTAGATTCTGACTGGTAGCAGTGATGAGTAGACAAACCAGAGAGAGCAGATAGTCATACAAGCTATGCAGTGAATGAGAAGAGGGTGGGATGAAAGTCACTCAGGAGGCCTATTGCAGAATGACTGATGAGGAGAGTTTTCTCTAGGGAGGTGAATTGAAGCTAGATCTAGGTGAAAAAAGCAGAAGTCAGCAGTATGTAGTGGAGCAGTGTGGGGGCGCATCCCAGAGATGTCTGGAAAGTTGCAGTAAGCTTGGCATGTTTCCAGGAGTAGAAGACCTGTGTAGCTGGACCCTCACCCAGCTCCCAGCACTTAAACACTATATTGCTTACAAACACTGCACCTGAGGCTCATTTATTATAAGATTATCATTCAGGGACATTTACTGATTAAGCACCTCTTTTTTTTTTTTTTGGCTTTGCTGGATCTTCATTGCTGTGTGGACCTTGCTTTAGTGGCAGAGAGCAGGGGCTACTCTTGGTTGTGGTGCATGGACTTATTGTGGTGGCTGTCTCGTTGCAGAGCACAGGCTCTAGGTTGCATGGGCTGCAGTAGTTGCGACACATGGGCTTAGTTGCCCTGCAGCATGTGGGATCTTCATGGACCAGAGATCAAACCTGTGTCACCTGCATTGGCAGGCAGATTCTTAACTCCTGGACCACCACGGCATCCCATGGCCTTGCTTTTCCCCTCCTACTGAACATCTCTTATATCAGGCATCATTTTAGTTGCTAAGGTAGAACATGAATAAAGTTGCTATTAAAAAGCTCACAGTTAAGTGTGTGTTGGAGCAGGGAGAGCTCAGTTGCTTCAGTTGTCTCCAACTCTGTGTGACCCTATGAATTGCAGACTGCCAAGCTCCTCTGTCCATGGGATTCTGCAGGCAAGAATACTGGAGTGGGTTGCCATGCCCTCCTCCAGGAGATGTTCCCAACCCAGCGATCAAACCTGTGTCTCTTACATCTGTCTACATTGGCAGGCAGGTTCTTTACCACTAGCGCCACCCGGGAAGCCCTGGAGTGAGGAGAGGGAGACAGATAAATTATAATAATCTAACATACTTTTGTTAAAATGAAGGTATGTACAAGGCACACTTCTCTTAAGTCAGGAGAGAATCCATGGAAGTGACACTTGAACTGAATCTTGACAAATAGGGGAATTGAGGAGAACATTCCAGGCAGAGGCAACAACTTCTGCAAAAATACACCATAGACATTTTAGAGAAAGGAACTCCTTTGGGGAATATTGGTAAGGATTTGGTATGGTATCTACTTATGTCTTTATTTGAAATGAATTACAATAATTTGAATTGAGTCAACATCTTTCATAACTGTAATGACCCTGATTGTAAGCATTTAACAAATATTGCATGATTGAGTGAATGAATGAATAAGACATGATATACTCTCAAACTTTAATATTTTAACATAAGTATTATAATTAAAAAACAAAGATATTTTCCTGTTCTCATTACCACAATCAAAATTAATGGTATTTCCCTCCACTGGAGAATAAATATTGTGCACAAACAATATTGTTTCTGATCCTATGCTAAGTATAATACCTAGCTATAGTAGATACTCAATGAGAGTTTGGGAGAATAATGGTTTGCAAAAATTCATGCATGCTGATAGTGTTTTTATATAATACAGGTACTCTAAGATTTATAGAATCCTGCAAAATTGACATTAGCAAGGATATTACTCAGCTACTGTGGACTTTCTTTTTAATTTTGTAGTTTATTGTTTACCAGTCATATCAGCAAACTCTACATAGACAGGACCCTATAATATCTTCCCTCATATCAGGAACTTTTCTTACTTTCATTCAGGATACCATCTTTCCTCTGAACTAGAAAAATATCTTTCTTTGTTTTTAAATTCATTTATTATTACCTTAGTTCCTCTAAAGCTCAAATTGAAACCTAGTTACCCCATTTCCAGTGAACAGTGGTCTTTGTTTTGAGTTTTGTTATGCCCACACCCACCCACTTCCAAACTGCTTACATTCTTTCTCACTAGCTTATGCTGTGTATAATTCTAGAATTGTTCTTTATTCCATGTATGTAGCTCTTGGCTACATTATTGGTAGTAGATTTGCAAAATCTGGGCACCCATGAAGCCTCATTTAAAAACTTTTTTTTCATGAAGAAAACTATCTCAGGGAAAAATGCTTAGGTATTTAACCCCTCAAATAGGCTCCTGCATATCTTTCAACAAGCACCAAAGAATCTTTGGATTACTGCCTCTCATATGACCTCTCCAAGTCATGGTTAGTGGGAGCAGTAAAAAAAAAGTATAGTCCAGGAAGTAGATTGCAATTGGACTTCTAATTGTTAGTTTGGTGTGAGGATCATCAGGTCAAGTTCAGCTGAAGCAATTATTTCTCTGCTTAACGTTTCATGCTTGGTAGACTTATATTTATTTCTGAGTGACATTGTTAGAGTATCAGTCTGAATTATAGGAATGTAGAAGCCCTTTGTTGTGTCTTCGGCCTCTCTTAAATTTTTTTTTTTTTTTATGTACCTGTTTTTTGGCTGTGCTGTTTTCACTGGGTTCGTTGGTGGTTCAGACAGTAAAGTGTCTGCCTGCAACGCAGGAGGCCTGGGTTCGACCCCAGGACAGGAAGATCTCCTGGAGAAGGGAATGGCAACCCACTTCAGTATCCTTGCCTAGAGAATTAGGTGGACAGAGGAGTCTGGCGGGCTACAGTCCATGGGGCGGCAAGCATTTCTGTAGTTGTAGCAAGCAGGGGCCACTATTTAATTGTGATGTGTGGCCTTCTCACTGCAGTGGCTTCTCTTATTTTGGAGCACGGGCTCTAGGGCACATGAACTCCAGTAGTTGTGGCACATGGGCTCAGTATTTGTGGCTCCTGGGCTCTCGAGCACAGGTTCAAATGCTGTGGCACACGGGCATAGCTGCTCTGCTGTGCATGGGCTCCTCCTGGATCAGCAATCAAACCTGCATCTCCTGCACTGGCAGGCAGATGCTTTCCTTCTGAGCCACCAGGGAAGCCCTCTTTGGCTCCTCTTTAGGTCTGCTCTGATTTCAACTATATTCTTGAATTTGAAGTTTATTAGTAGAGCTAGAGATACCAGGCAGGACTGTTTCTATATATTTTTTTTCTCCATGCAGGGAAATAGATACATCCCGTAGCATATTTTAACCTTTGAGTTGTTACCTTGTCCCAAAGCAAAGCCAGTATCTCTTTTTTTTCTTTCTCTTCAGGGGTTAGAGGATGGTAGGAACTGCCATTCTGTTTCAAGGACTAGGGTGCTTTCTATCATGCTGATGGAGTTTGTTATTAATGAGTTGTTATTGCTCATTAATCTGTTTTTTTTTCCCTTAAAATTCTAATCTCACAGCTTGAGCTATATTCATTTTAAGGGATATGCATATACATAACTCTTAAGTAGCTAAATTTTACTTTATACCAAAATCATATGAAATGTAGATATTGCTCAGATTACTTAAAATGTTTTCCCTAGAGACCTAGGCTGCTTCACCTCTCTGCCACTTCTATTTTCTTATGCTAATACATAGTCATCAACGTTGTTTCATTTTATTTGTAGAAATACAAGGATGGGCCTGTAATTGGATACATGACTTCCATCCTTAATATCTTGGAAGGATTTTAACTAACTTAACAGTTACTTCATCTTTATTATTGCCTGTAGTGCATTTTAAGGGATATGCATATACATAACTCTTAAGTAGCTAAATTTTACTTTATACCAAAATCATATGAAATGTAGATATTGCTCAGATTACTTAAAATGTTTTCCCTAGAGACCTAGGCTGCTTCACCTCTCTGCCACTTCTATTTTCTTATGCTAATACATAGTCATCAATGTTGTTTCATTTTATTTGTAGAAACACAAGGATGGGCCTGTAATTGGATACATGACTTCCATCCTTAATATCTTGGAAGGATTTTAACTAACTTAACAGTTACTTCATCTTTATTATTGCCTGTAGTGCAGAGCATAGAAAACACGGCTGGGTTTTCAGAAAACACGGCTGGGTTTTCAGCTCACAGTCATATATTGGCTAGGATATGGTACACACTGCTTCACTCGTATTCACCCTGAACTCTGTGTTCTCTCCATTAGCTGATTATTATTAGTTGAGCTGTCACTCAACTTCTCTGACTTCAGCTTTCTCTGGGGGGGAAAAAAACAACAACATGAGTATCCATGAGCTATGTTTGCAAAGCGAACTTCCAGAGATCTGTTGGACACTAACTAGTACAACAGAATGGGAAAGACTAGAGATCTCTTCAAGAAAATTAGAGATACCAAGGGAACATTTCATGCAAAGATGGGAT